>CM031689.1:1337320-1359820 GCA_006182925.3 Reinhardtius hippoglossoides
GAGTGTGTGTGTGTGTGTGGTGTGTGTGTGTGTGTGTGTGTGTGTGTGTGTGTGTGTGTGTGTGTGTGTGTGTGTGTGTGTGTGTGTGGTATCAGCAGGTCGATGTGTCGCAGCTCAGGATTAATCTGATGATCAGACTGAATTAAAAAACTTTCCCACTTTGTTTCATCAGATTCTGCGACTGTTTGACGATGTTCTGTTGATTTTGTCGCTCAAACCGAATCATCACTTGTAACTTTATCTGTGAACTCACTTTGAGTTTCTTGCAGAAAAGGAAACTCGTTAAATCCGATCGATGAGGAGACGCAACAAACACCGGCATCAACACAACACATGGGAACCAAGAGTGAAACCAAGGTTAAAATCAGGTGAGAGGTTTGACGGGAAAAACGGTTTTATCTGAGGAACATTAAAACTTTCTGGGAAAAAACATAGCAGTGTGTGTGTGTGTGTGTGTGTGTGTGTGTGTGTGTGTGTGTGTGTGTGTGTGTGTGTGTGTGTGTGTGTGTGTGTGTGTGTGTGTGTGTGTGTGTGTGTGTGTGTGTGTGTGGTGTCTGTGTGTGTGCGTGTAGAGGCCCCGGCTGCAGCAGAGTTAAAACATTTTAAGAGCGTCTCTGCGCCAGGCCAAATAAAACCCGGGGCCAATCCCAGCGCCCGGCCAGAAGTTTAATAAATAAAAATGCACTTGCTCAGCAGTTATGTTTGAATACCTGCTCTCTCACTTCAGGCCAGGTACGAGTTTAACGCATGTCTGCGTTCGAAAAGATTAAAAAGTCACGTTTGAAGTACGTTGCGTGGCAATTAGAAACATCGGCGCTGTACACCAACTCTGCCCTTGAGCAAGGCACCGGAGCTCAAGCGACTGCAACAGCAGGAGGTTGCGGTTTAAACCAGGAAACTCCCAGCAAGACACGGGGGCAACTTCACAAGCCTGAGGACGTTTTTTTACACACATGTGGTTCTACCTGTAAAAACCAAGGTTCTCCAGGGAATCCCAGCGTTTCAGTGTCAGGTGCGATTCCATCCAAACGGGTCTTTATTTACTCTTCAGCAGCGTTTACACAGCGGGGGAATCAAACCCTCTCCGTTCCTCCACTTCTATTCCTGCCTCTCGCTTCCTACATATCCCACAAAGAGCTTTTAACAACCTCCGGAGGAAGACAACACCTGTGGGTCACATGTGTGGGTGGAGCTCGGTGAGAGTCTCGGGCTGCACCGAATTCTGCTCCATTTCCTGCTCTCGTGGGTTCAAACATCTCCAAGCTCGAGAAAGACAAACGGACAATCTGGACAATCACCTCTGAGTCCTTTTTAAATGAGGAGTTAAACATAATATAACAAAGGAGGAGAAATATCCCACTAATAATACACGAATTGTGGATATCTATCTGAAATAGAAACATGTCCATCGATGAAATAACAATCATCATCACATAAAACTCATTATTTCAAGTCTCGTCTCAGACTCAGAGGCATCAGTGCTCTGCCATCCCACGACTCGACTCGCTGCTCACGCCGACGCCGCCGCCGCCGTGTTTTGTTTTAATTTGGAGCTGTCAATCACGAGCCGAGCCGACGCATCGCCGCCGATCTGAGGGAGAACGAGCGTGAAGGAGCCGGAGAGAAGAGGCTCTCCAGAAAGCAGTGAGATCCTAGAGCCACGGAGATGAATCAGAAGTACTTCGACTGTACACCACACACACACACACACAGACACACACACACACACACACACACACACACACACACACACACACACACACACACACACACACACACACACACACACACACACACACACACACACACACACAGCAGACAGCTTGTAGACAGTGATTTACAGCAGGTAGGAAGTCAATTACTGCTACTGGATATTTCTGTTAGAATGTGAGTGTGTGTGTGTGTGTGTGTGTGTGTGTGTGTGTGCCCTCAATAGGGTATGTGTGTGGGAGGTGGCAGCACAGGCGGCTTTGCTGAGACAGGATGAGTGTGTGAGTGTGTGAGTGTGTGTCTGTGCGTGTGCGTGGGAGGAGGAAGTTGTCGGAGTGCCAAGGTTACAGTTCTGCTGCTTGCTGTTATGAAAATCCACAGTTACTCCGAACTTAAAGCCGCTCTGTGACGGAGACGGGATCAAACTTTGGGATGATTCACAAATTTTATTTTCGCAAAGAAAGTTATTTCATCTCCAAGTTAAATTTTGCATATTAAAATTCCCAGATGAGGAGCAGACACAGGGAAGTTATAGGAAGGTAAAAGTCGAGGAATAAGTCAAACTGCAGAAATTAAAATTAAAAACAGGACGATCGTCATAATACGCTGAAGAGGAACAAGTCAACACTTTATGCAACATGTGAAAAACCCTTTTTCAAAGTTGACGTAAAAATAAAAAGGAAATTGAAAATGATGTGTTTTCACTTCCCACAGCTTCGTGTTTCACTTCTGTCCCCTGCAGGCTTCCATAGGTAATCGTGGATGTGCTCTCAGAACATAACGTGTGCTTTCCAAAGAAAAGAGAAACTGCAGAAGAAACTGCTGACAAAGCTAAAAACCCCACGGCAACAAACCGAGGCAACGAGTACGGTTTGAGAAGAGAAGAAAGTTTGGGTTACAATCGAGGGGGCGGAGTCGCGGCTTAATTGGTCAATAAAAGCTCCGGGAAAACAACGAAACACTGATAAAGAAAGAAATATGACTTTTAAACTCACTTCAAACTTTGGCTGCTCTGAGAAAGAAAAGAGTTTTAATGTGGAGAATAAATATCGAGGGTGAAACGTCTGAGTTTATTTGTTTGTTGATGTTTTTTACCTCTCGGACTCACCAGACTTCCCAGTTCAAACATCTGAGTGAAACCACAGGGACGACTGGGATCAGTTACAACACACAAATCTCCAGCGTCACACAAAAAATAACAACATATTTATATTTAATTTATCTTTTCTTTGGTGAGTATAAAATGAAATGCCGTATAAAAATTCAGCAAGTGCACAAACTCTAACTCCTGCTCCTCGAGCGAGTCTGGGATGTTCGTGGTTCTCTCGTTACGCTCCGTGCTGTGAACGCAGAGAGCGACACTTCCTGCATCTGCTCACACCGGCTCATCGGGGATTCACTCCCTTGTTTCTCCAGGAAGACTTTAATCGTGACACACGTCTGAGGGGAAGTGTTGCGTTTCAGTGACGGAGCAGAGGCCGTCAAAACAGATGATTCGGATTCTGCAAAAACACAAAGTTGGCAAAACTACTGAAAGAAAACGAACCATTCGCCAAAATCAGCTGTTTGGACAGAAACACCAATAATTTCCCTTTTGTAACTTTAAATCTGGTCAAATTTACGGCTTCAAGAATCATAACTTTTCAGCTAAAGTCAGAAACAACAATTTATTGTAAGAATTTAGGTCAATCGTCAAACGACGGTTTACAGAACCACAAAGTTCCTTCAGCAGCTGTTGAATGAAACGATCTGAAACGAGCGAAGCTGCAGCGACAGAACATTTTCACCATTTCCTTGATTTGAAGAATAAAAAACAACAAACAGTGAAAAACTTTTTTTATTGTCATATTTGACAAAGAAAAGCAGCAAATTTAAGGACCTGAAATTACATTTAAAAATAATAAAAAGACGCAAAATCTCTCTCTTCTTATTTTACTCATTATTAATGCATTGTGTCTTTATTGCTTCTCATGGGTTTCCCTGCAAACACTTTTCATCTGCTTGTTCTTTATTATTATAAATCATGAGGCTGATAAACATCTTGAATCTTGAGCTAAAAAACAGACTAAATTTGACCAACTTCTGATATTAATATTTAGTCGACTCTTTCATTCATGTTCCTTCTTTATCTATCTATT
The DNA here is from genome assembly GCA_006182925.3 of Reinhardtius hippoglossoides. Classification (NCBI taxonomy): domain Eukaryota; kingdom Metazoa; phylum Chordata; class Actinopteri; order Pleuronectiformes; family Pleuronectidae; genus Reinhardtius; species Reinhardtius hippoglossoides. The sequence goes on from CM031689.1 coordinate 1,341,169, forward strand.
TGTCTATTCACACACACACACACACACGCACACACACACACACACACACACACACACACACACACACACACACACACACACACTGCAGTTAACATGGGAAACGTGATGTGACCCCAGCGCCAATTCAGACTGTAAAAGAATTCCATGTTCAATGTTGTGTCTCTTGGCACACACTCTTACATACGGCACACACACTGTACACACACTGTATACGACACACTGTACACACACAGTACACACACTGTATACGACACTGTACACACACTGTACACAGACACTGTACACATACTGTACACACGCTGTACACACACTGTACACACACTGTACACACACTGTATACGACACACTGTACACACACTGTACACACACTGTACGTACAGAGTTTTCTTTTCCAAAACAGCCGTTCTTCTGCAGCTGTGGCTGTTTGAGCAACATGTTTCCATTTAACACAGAAAGCAAAAAGAGACAGAGGAAAAGATGGAGAGAGAGAGAGAGAGAGAGAGAGAGAGAGAGAGAGAGAGAGACAGAGGGAGTCAAAGAAACAGAGGGGAGGGGGGGGGAGGAGGTAAGGAGGGGAAAAACAGGCGTCCTGTTGGTGTAAATTGCCAGTGGAAAAGAGAAGGCGGTCATATTTTCCACAGGGCCGTTGAGCCAGCCTTGAAACTATTACTGAGTTAGCCCCGTGTGTGTGTGTGTGTGTGTGTGTGTGTGTGTGTGTGTGTGTGTGTGTGTGTGTGTGTGTGTGTGTGTGTGTGTGTGTGTGTGTGTGGCTTCATTACATTTTCCACAACAGTTTGCAAAATACACCAGGAAGCCCGATGGACAGAGGAAGGAGGAGAGGGGTTTGTTTTGCGGATGGTTTTCTGTTCCGCGGGAGAAGTTCTCCTGCGATGCTCCAACATCCAACATCTGTGGTTCTCCATCGAGCTGCTGAACCGAGTCGCTCCTCCGTATGAGGAGGTGCACGTGTGATCGCCCATGTCCGAGCGAGACGCTCCCTGGTTTCTACGAACTCTATCCACCTGACCTCCGGGTGTAAGGTCTGTGAAATCCAGGAGAACGAGTCGATGTGTGAACGATCCTCCTCCGGATTCGAACCGAAGGTCATGTCTGAAAACGGCTTTCCAGGTTTTCTGAGCTGACGTTTATTTTCAAAACATGCTGTAATTAAATTCTTTAGGGAGCGATCCAGGGTTGCCCCCCCCCCCCCCCCCCGCTCCTCTGAGGTATTTTACTGGCTGTCGAGGTTTAGAGCTGAAGTGCCCTTGAGCAAAACAATACCTGTTTGACCTGTAACGGTGAGGATTCTTTCACACCTGGTTCGTTTCAGATCTTCAGACTTTTCAGTTTAGTCAGAAACTAAATATCAGGTGTGAAAGGTTCCTCAGAACAACGCACCCAAAAGAGGTGGTCTGGGTCTGGGTTTGTTCTCAGGGGGTTCAGGTCTCAGTTGTGTGTCTGGGTCTCAGACCTGTTGTGCGTTCAGGTCTCAGTTGTGTGTCTGGGTCTCAGACCTGTTGTGGGTCCAGGTCTCAGTTGTGTGTCTGGGTCTCAGACCTGTTGGGGGTCCAGGTCTCAGTTGTGTGTCTGGGTCTCAGACCTGTTGTGGGTCCAGGTCTCAGTTGTGTGTCTGGGTCTCAGACCTGTTGTGGGTCCAGGTCTCGGTTTCCTGCAGACCTCCAGCAGACACTGGGGCAGTGTGTCACTAACATGAACAAATAGAAGTTCATCAGATGCGTCATTGTTCCTCCAGAGATCCGGTTCTGACCCGAAGTCGTGACCACAACAGTCTCTTCTCTTTCCTGGCTGATATAAATTTAGCCCCGATGCCTCTGGCTGCGGCCGCAGAGACGTTTGTGACGCAAACTGCAAAACCTCTGCACACTGGCGGCCATTATAGGAGCTTCTTCATGCATTCATCCTGATTTAGCTCCGTGCACAGTGGTGTTTGTGTTTTTACAGATTCCGGAGTCTTTGAATGAAAGTTGCACTCGAGTGGGAGCTTCAGCCCACAGCAGCTCCTCACAAAGTTTGAGTCAAATCCAGGGCACAAGACTATTCCTGGTATAGAAGTGTGTGTGTGTGTGTGTGTGTGTGTGTGTGTGTTGTGTTGTGTGTGTGTGTGTGTGTGTGTTGGTCTTTATAGTGTTTGTTGTGTCATGTGATTCTTCCAGTCGCCTCCGTTCTCCTGCTTGCTGTTTCTCTCTCTTCTGCTTGCCTCTTTCACTCCTCTTGTTGTCTCCTTCACTCGTCTGTGCGCCCTCCTTTGTCCTTCCTCTTTTCTTCATGTTCCCGTTTCTGACTTCTTGGATCCTTTCCTCCTCTTTTGTCTCAGCTTCACGTCTGAGCCCTTCCGCATCTCATCACTGCCTCACTCTTCCTCTCCTCTCCTCCTCCACTCCCTCTCTCCGACCTCATCCTCCTCCTCTCCCCCTCCTTACTCCTCTCCTCTCCCTCCTCTCCTCTCCTCTCCTCTCCTCTCCTCCCTCCTCCATCGTTAATAAAAACCCTGCAGGCAGGTTTTAGCGCCACCATAACGCTGAGTTAGTTTTCCTCTCCAGACCCAAGTTTTCCTGGAGGACATTTTTTCACAGAGTTGCATCAGAAATGTGCAATTTGAGACTCGCAGCAGCAGCAGCAGCAGCAGCGATAAGATAACTCATGGAGTATGTAGGGCGGGTAATTACCAAGACTTTCACTTACAGACTTCACAAACCAAACAGGATCCAATTAAGGCCGGTGGTACCAGTATTTATGTCAGGAGGGTCGACAGAAAACAGCAGCAGAACCAGTGCTTCTGCTGCCGGGCACCGGGGGGGGGCGCCCATTATAGAGGGTAATAAAACATGTATCATCTGTGGAACCAGTGTGTGTCATGCTGTAAAAGCTCTCAGAGGAAGAGTTCGGTTGCAGCCGCCTCCGTCACCTCCGTCACCTCCTTTTCATTCAACCGGTGTTTTTCAGCCGAGCGCCGAGTTCATTATGAAATGTTTTCCATTGTGATATTAGAACAAGAACAAAAGGCTGACGCAGACAAATGTTGAAAGTGCGTTTGGTGTTTGGACGTCTGTGGCTCAGCGGGCGGAGCGGAGACTTCTGTATGCAACGTGTCGTCACAATTTCTTGGACTTTTCGATGAAGTGTGTCGAAGAGAAATTCAGAAGTTGTGCACAAAGTCATTGTTGAGTAAAGAGAGAAAGAAAAGTGGAAAAAGATTCACTGGCAGAAGAAAAAGACTAAAACAACATTTAGAGGATGTCTCACATCTTCGCTCCTGGCTCCTCATTTACAAGCAATGCACAGTGTGTGTGTGTGTGTGTGTGTGTGTGTGTGTGTGTGTGTGTGTGTGTGTGTGTGTGTGGGTTTTATTCTCGACACAATGGGGGCGGGTGGTTCAATGAATACTGTCCCCAACACCCGTTACTCACACACACACACACACACACACACACACACACACACACACACACACACACACACACACAACACACACACACACACACCACACACACCACACAACACAACACACACACACACACACACACACACACACACACAACACACACTCTGACTGTCCACCCACGCCACACAGAGCTAATCGCCGTTCCCTCACATCCGAAGAGCAGCAGGTGTGTAGGAGGTGTGTGTTCTCTCTCTCCTTCTGTGTGTGTGTGTGTGTGTGTGTCTGTGTGTGTGTGTGTGTGTGTGTGTGTGTGTGTGTGTAACTCGTACACTACACCTGCACATACAGAATGTTCCTGTTCCATTTCCTGCAGCAGTAGTCGCTGCTGATTTGCATCTCGCTCCTGTAATTTCCTTCTCTGTTTAAATTCAGCTTCTTTATTGCTGCGACGTGTAAAACACATTCATGTCGTCAGAGCAAATAACCGTCGGTGGAGAAGGGAACTTTTTATCTAATGCAATAGTTTGAAATGTGCATGAAAGGCATTGAAGGAAACTTGGCTGTGAACCTTCTCCTTATAGGAATCAGACTTCATCTTCCTCTAAGTGAGAGTTGAACCACAATGAGAATAATAACCGTGGTTTCATCACAACAAGTGGTTGTTGTGCAGCCAGATCAGATATTTTAAACGAAATTGAACGTTTGCTGATCAGCACATATTTGACTTGTGATCAATATCAACACGTCCTCATCATGTTGACAGAGAACTTCATCTACTTTTCCTACAAAGTGTATTTGCTGCTGCACTTTCACTTTCAGTTGCACGACTTCGAGGAGACGAAGCCTCACAACCGACAATCTCAACTCCAACACAACATGTGAAGCACGGTCCAGAGGTCTGACCCCCGTTCACACCAACAGGACCATGTGGGGAACATCTACCATCAATGCCCATAATACAAAATGAAAACAACCAATTTATTCATCAATAAATTCATCAAACACACACACACACACACACCGACGCACACACACTGCTCTCTATCTGTGAGGACACACACTCGGGGGGGAGGACGCCATAGGAACAGATGAAGGCGCTGTCAGCAGCACCTGCTCCTCCTCCGCAGCCGGCGCTCCTCCCATGATCCTCTCTGCCCCTCATGGACCACTGACTCCGTTTATAAAAAGAAGGTGCGCTTGATTCGTTCGTCACCTTCCCCTCGTACTGTCGGGTTGCAAAACACGAAGCGCTATAAACAAATATCCAGGGAAAACCAAAAAAATAATATTTGTTCTTTTCCTGTTTTTCTTTTCATTTGAACCGTTTTTTTTTCTCAAAGTCAAATTATCACAACGTCACATGTCGAGTGAGGGAAACGATCACATGACTCGGCCTCCGCATCGCCACACACAAAGAGCCGTCATTCAACACTGTGTGTGTGTGTGTGTGTGTGTGTGTGTGTGTGTGTGTGTGTGTGTTTCAAGCCTTTGTCTTTCTCTCTACAATCCTCCTTTGTTTTAATGTCTTGACCTCCACCACCTCTCTCTCCCTCTCTTCCATTTCTTTTGCTTCCCTCTTCTCCTCGGCCCACTTCTCTAAATCCATCTCTCCTCCTTCCTCCCTCTCTTCTCGTCTTCTCTCTCCTTCCCCTCTTTCCCCGTGGCGCTGATCATCCCTCACCTTTCCTCCCATTTGAAGTTACACTTTTCTGTCGTCTGCAGTTTTAATTAATCAGGCGACTCGTTAACGAACTCTCCCCCTCGACCGTTAATTAATCAGGTTTCTGCCTTAATGAACAGTCTAAACTTGTTAAACCTGTTTCGCTCTTAATTAGCCCGTTAGCTCCGGGGCCCAGCGCTCCGACAAGACTATTAGGCACTGTACTACGCCTTGATGGCAGCCTCCGCGAGTGTGTGCGTGAGCGTGTGTGTGAAGATTACCTCACTCCCTAATGGGGCTGCTCAAATATTTATAGGGCAGGAAGCTGAATGGGAAGAATGATAGAGCTCAGGGAGACAGCAGACACCGAGCGCACGAGAAGACTGATGCTGCCTGCGAGTGCTGCTCGTACGCTGCCGACTTCCGACCTGCGAAGATGTAAAGATGTGTAAAGCCCGAGGGTCACAACACGCCGCTCGTCCTCCGGCACCGTGAACATGTGGATGTTACCACCTGCTGGATGTCACCTGGCTCACGGGCAAAAAGGCTGGATCCAATACATAGTATAAGAAAGTAGAATTTTAGTTTTACATGATGTGACCATCAGTTTGTTTGTTTGAGTAAAATGTTCGGTTTTGTGGCCAAAATCTATAAAAAAGAAGAACACAGCCGTTCCGAGCTGGAGCTGCTGAAAGGTCTCAGTTTCCCTCCAACGCCATCATCTCGGATTGCTGTCCCTCAACGTCGCCTGATTAAGCGTTAGCACGAAGCCCCGTGTCCCTCGACCGCACGACAAAGCATCACAGCGTCGAACACGGGAAGGATCTGGACCTTCGGGGGATTCGTGTTCTCGCCGGGCAAAGTCGGGAAGTTTACAAAACACGAATCATCACGGATTGTGATTTACTTCAGATCTGAGTGTTTGTTCCTCTTCCTGCAGGCGAGCGAGAGCCGTCTGCCAACGGACTGAGCTCATTCCACTGGCTTCCAATCTTTCTCACTGTGTCAGAAATCCTCGGCAACACGCGTGAGGACGACTCCGGCCTACACGCGTGAGGACGACTCCGGCCACACGCGTGAGGACGACTCCGGCCACACGCGTGAGGACGACTCCGGCTACACGCGTGAGGACGACTCCGGCTACACGCGTGTGAAAGGAAACGTGTGAAAACTGGAGCGCGATAAAGAAACCGACGGTGCAAACTCCGCGCGTGAAATCGGAAACAAATTAAATGATCTCACCCCCACACACACACCCCACCCCCCTCTCCTCCATTTGCAGATTTCCCTTCATCGTAACACAAATGGGATTTTAAGACTAATAATTAGATTAAATTACATGTTGATGCTTATCTGCAGGAATTCAGGATGCAGAACGACAGGAAAGAAGGGAGGAAGGAGAGATGGAGGGAGGATGACGCCATGGATGTGGTATCTCGCCGGGGGAAAGTTTGGGGCAATGACATCAGGGGGTCGAACACAAACACTGGAACGAGCACGAGGTCAAGGTGTTGTGTTACCGTGAGGAGAGGGGAGGATGGAGGGATGGGAGGATGGAGGGAGAGGGAGGAAGCCAGAGTCAAGAGAGGGAGAGATAAACAGAAAGAGGAAAACAATAAGACGATGAACGATAAAGAAAGAAGGACGAGGGAAAGAGGTTAGAATGAAGTCAGTGTTGAGGGACTGGGCGGAACCAGATGGGAAACACATGCTGTGAAACACACACACACACACACACACACACACACACACACACACACACACACACACACACACACACACACACACACACACACACACACACACACACACACACACACACACACACACACACACACACACACACACACACACACACACACACACACACACAGACACACACGCTCCAGTGTAGCTGGAGTCTTACGATGACCTCCTGACACCAGATGGAAGGATGACGCTCTTTCCTCTCACCTCCATGATTCTGTGGTTCACGCCTCGGCATTCTGGGAAACGGAGTTCCCACGGCGGCGAGGCTGTGACTACAGGACGCTGCATTCAGGGCCCAAGGGAAGAGGACGTAAATAAAAGCTTCACACAGGAAAGCAACAAGAAAAACTGCCAGACTGCACCTCTGATTGTAAATAGTTCCGAATTTTACTCTCGTGATGGTGAAGGTGTGTGCTGAACCTACAGGGCTCAAGTGTTGGCATCTACATTGTCAGGCCTTTAATTGTGTGTGTGTGTGTGTGTGTGTGTGTGTGTGTGTGTGTGTGTGTGTGTGTGTGTGTGTGTGGTTTGGGGGGTGGGGGTGAGATGACACAGCATGACGTCGAAGCTCCCCCCCGCTTCACGAGAAGCTGATGCGTGAGCGGCAGTTTGTCTCCATGGCGATGAGCCGCTTTTGACACCTGTAGCTGTCATACCCCGACAACAGCGTCAAAGTGTGTGTTATGCAAAACACAAACACACGCACACAGACACACACACACACACACACATGATGCTGAAGCTCGGGCTGAGAAATAATCCGTTAAAAGAGTCAAAGACCAAAGTAAAGTTTTAAAAAGCAGCACCAGTACAAACCGCTGCTCTGGACCCAGTGGGCGAGGAGACGTTCGGAGACCTTCGGGCCGACAGCGGTTCAAGTTGCACCCGAACCACGTGGGCGTTTCAACAGATTCAACATGGACGTCATTCCAGGTGAGAGATATATATACGAGTATTCACAGAAACCGTGAGTCACCTTCAACCGTCCCTGTGTGATCTTCAAACGGAGTCGGCGAGAAAAAACACCGACGACGATAATAAACGGTTGGGAGCCGGGATTTGTGATCGTAACCATAGCAACAGGGATGTGTTTTAAAGCTAACACGCAGTCGTGTGGATGTAGCTACAGATGGAAGACGACTGGACGCTCCATGCAGCCTCTGAGCCACGTTCACAGCCGGACTGGTTTCTCCACACGAAACACAAACAGTGATACGCTGGCTTACCTCTGCTAACAGCTGTGCAGACGCATGCAGATGAATTAAGAAGCTTCCGCGACCAAACTCCTGTCCCTTCCCACAGATTCTGAATATTCACATGTAAAATCTGTTTATAGAGATTAAACAACTGATCGATGCTGAAGTGACAGATTTGTGGGTGAAGACGAACTTCCCACGACAACACTTCAACACGTGAACCGGACGAGCCTGACATCGAACCCGTAATTATCAGGTGACTCATCGTCGGAAGTGAATAATCAGGTTTTGGTGAGAAGTTGATTTCTCAGTTATGATCCACAGCTCAGTGAGATCCATGTGAACTCCGACAGCCGAACGGTGTCGACGAACAGAAACCACAAACCACGGAGGCAGACACTCCTGTTGGATTCTGACGCGTTGCATCACAAAACAAACCGCCAGGATCTAAACCATGTGATCATAACGTCAGGGTGTGTCTACGTGCTGGAATCTGGGGTTTCACCACGCTGAGCGGAGCGGCGAGCGCTAATCGTGACGGGCCGGGACGCCGCCAGCGGCTTCCTGCGTCAGGTGTCGTCAGGAGAAGCCTTGAAAACCCTCTTTTATATTCGGGAGGATTTTGTAATTGTAGGTTTTTCTTCAGGGGAACTTTACGTCACGTCTTCTCTCGTCACTCTACACAAACGTAACTGACGTAACAAAAGCAAGAAAGTGAGATTGTGGTCTTTCCGGTTGTGCAGGTGTGCGCCCGGCAGGTGTGAGCAGCCGTGGCTGTACCGGTCCAGGACCTCGTGTTTGTTTTAATCACAGAAGGTAGCTCTCTCTTTGTCTGCATACATTTTTTAAGTCAAACAGCTGACTCGTGATTTGTTTCAAGTGAGTCAGCGGTGGATTCTGGGAAAGGGTTGGGTGAAGATGACCATGGCTGATGGGAAATACAACACGCACGCACGCACGCACGCACGCACGCACGCACGCACGCACGCACACACACACACACACACACACACACACACACACACACACACACACACACACACACACACACACACACACACACACACACACACACACACACACACACACACACACACACACACCAGTTCCAGATTGTTATGCGTTTTATTGCTTTGGCAACACAGCAGTGACAGTCGTGCCAGTGATGGATGTTTGAATGAAACCGAGTAGAGTAGAGAGCACAGAGAAAATATAAGTACTTTTCAAGAATCTCAGATTTCAAAATAAAAGCAGACAAAATGCGAAAACGGAGAATGGACAGAGGGAGAAACAAATAGTTTTGCAGCTGTGTCTTCAGACCTAAACTCAACCTCCACTCCCAGACGCCCTCACGCTCTAAAAATGTCCACAAATATGATAAAAGTAGAATAAATACACGCTGTGTTTACGGATTCGTCCGTTGCCTCATGGAAAAAAGAGAAATGCACATTCAGAAACGTTATTTTCTGCTGTTGTGCAAACCACAAAGCCAAAGTGATATTAGTGGTATAACATTATGATTACTACATGCTGATGCTGAAACCATATACATCTCTGGGAGTTCAGGCTCGGAGGTAATGATGATGAAGATGAAGGTCTGCTGCCAGGGTTCTGCCTCAGCTGCCTCATGTTTTCTCCAGCGTGCAATAACAGAAGTTAAATCAAAACTCACGACGTGAAACCTGAGAGTTTCGAATCATTCGAACTTGTGAAATAACAGATTGTTTCCTTTACGTCAGGAATCGTCACAATAGGCTGATAACGGGAAGTTACGGGTCGAAGTTCATCACCTCCGCACACAGCAGTTTGACAGCGAACGTCCGGACCCGAGACGTTTGGTAACAGAACCCAGAACCTTCTCCACCGGGTGGTCAGGATCCGAATCACAGACACAAACACACGGGCGGAAAAACTCCCTCCTCATCTTTACCACAGAAAACAGAAGTTGATTACATCATGTTTGACCGATGGTGTGTGTGTGTGTGTGTGTGTGTGTGTAAGCTACACAAAAGGATATAACACAACCTCTGATCGGTGTGATTCTTCTGGGAAGACGGGGAACTAGAATCTCTCTGCTCTCTGAAAGTAAGAGACGCACCAGCGGGTCTGAGGCTTGTTGGTTAACGTGCTAACTTCAACAGCTGCTAATGCGACTTTTGGCCTCTTCAAGAAAAAGTACACGTAAGGTTGTATCACCTTTCAGCCTTAATTAAGAGTTTGTATTATTTGTATCATGACTGAAGACTCTACTTTTATTGTATTTCTGCTTTTATTAACTGTCTAAACCCTAAACATGCACCTGCAGACGAGCAGCTCTCGTCCTTTAAGAAGCTCAAGCAGGTTTGACACAGTTGTTTTCATCGCTGTCAGTTTCGCCCGAACTTGAACCGACAGCAGACGTCTGCACAACGATCTGCTGCTTTTCAACGAGTTAGTATTTCCAGCGCTCGCAGCCCAGCTTGAAGCTACCACCCCAGCTGTTTGCCACCTGTTTGCGTGGCGTGCGTTTCCTGCTTCGCTCCGCATGCAAACATGTATTTCCACTTTGCGTCGCTGCAAAAAAACAGAAACCGGCATGTAGCGCCGATGATGCACTGAGCATCCCGCCGCCGCCTCCGAGGAGAAGCCGCTGTCATCCAGAACGTGCACGAGTAACTCAGGTTCTCGTTTGACCCAGAGTCATTCCGTGTTTAGCAAATACTGTGGTGGTTTGTAATTCGAGCCACTTCAAACAGTTTGGACGTCCGTGTTTACTCGACTCTCAGGGGCACAACACAAACTCATTTCACTGGTGAATAATTCTGTCTATTGTTTCATCTGATCCCATGAGAGGGAAAAATCCTCGAAGCCTCAGCCCCCAAACTGAGTGAGTGCACGAGCGTTACCCAACTGGAGCGAGACAGCTGCACCAATATCAGACTGGAGAGGGGGGGGGGGGGGGGGGGGGGGGAGGGGGGGGGGGGGGAGAGGAGAGGAGGAGGGGGAGTCAGCGAGGGGTTATTTGTTATTCTGCGATCGTGTCGGCTGATGGAGCAAGAGAGAGATGGGGGGGGAGGTCGCAGGTTCAAATTTTTATCTCCTGCGAGTCGTGTCTCGGCTTGAATGGAGGCAAAGAAGCAAACAAGAATTGTGTTGAAAGGCGAGCGCAGGCAAATTATTTCATAACCTTGGCACACAGCAGGCTGCTGAATGCCAGTGTGTGTCAGTGAGTGTGTGTGTGTGTGTCGTGAGTGAGTGTGTGTGTCAGTGAGTGTGTGTGTGTGTGTCAGTGTGTCAGTGTGTGTGTGTGTCAGTGAGTGTGTGTGTGTGTGTGTATGTTTGTTATCATGCTGCACTAGGACATCATCACAAACTCAAACTTCTCCAAAGCTCCACATGATGCATCTTCTCGTTGCAAAATTTACTGCTGCCCTAATTAGTTTTTCTTGATATCTTTCTATATTTTGGCTCGTAGCACTCGTTTGTATCACTGTGTGTGTGTGTGTGTGTGTGTGTGTGTGTGTGTCTGTGTGTGTGTGTGTGTGTGTGTGTGTGTGTCTGTGTGTGTTTTAGGGCACGTACTAAATTCAGTTACAGCTTTCTAACAAAGTTTTTTGTCCCAAAACCACAATGTCTGCGTCAAACCAGAATTATCAGAGCTGCTCACATCGCCTGATGGTGATTTAGTTCCCTGGAATGTGTGTGTGTGTGTGTGTGTGTGTGTGTGTGTGTGTGTGTGTGTGTGTGTGTGTGTGTGTGTGTGTGTGTGTGTGTGTGTGTGTGTGTGTGTCTGTTTTACAGCTGTATTCTTGCTCCATTTGTGGCTGTGGTCACATTGAAATTCTGTCCTCTCCTGCAGCAACTATTTCAATTCAAGGAATTCTCTTTACAGAATCCTGGAGGCTGCAGTCGTCCTCGAGAAGCGACTCTGAAAACCTGCACGTGATAAGCTGCAGCACCGGGGACGCCAGTGTGAGCGGGTCTGCAGCAGCATGGAAACCGACATGCACAACAACACATCCTGTAACGACAAGAAGCCGAATCCCTTCAGAAACCCCATCACAGAGAAATATACTGAAAATACCAGTTTACCACCAACAGCAACAGAAACACAAGAACTCAATGTTCTGCAGCTCAGACGCCACAATGAGGTAAAACACCCCAGTGACCTGATTTCTACATGTTCAACGACAGTGTCTGAACTGGGACCAGCAGCTCCACAGTGTGATCTGGAACTGGAGCAGGGGGGGGGGGGGGGGGGGCAGAGCAGCTTACCTGCAGGTCTGCACGTGCTCAGGTGGATTTCAGCCGGAGTCCCGGGTCCCTGGATGTGGGCTCACGAGGCCGTCCTGGAAAAAACATGAGAGAGCGAGTGAGTGAGTGAAAAACACAAAACACCGACAAGTCATTACAGCCGACTTCCACTCAGACCTCCATGAAGACACAACATATCTAATATATATAGTTTAATCGTATAATATATTATACGATATATAAACATGGTGAATTCCAGAAGATTACACAGTTTCAGCCAAAGTTACTAAAGTACATTTACTCAAGTACTTTATGAGTTACTGGTACTTTACTCTCCACAACAATTGTTTTGTGTGTGTGTCTGTGTGTGTCTGTGTGTGTGTGTCTGTGTGTGTGTGTGTGTGTGTGTTTCTGAGGAAGCACAGTCACTATCGCAACAGGAAATAAACAGGATGTGGTGGAGGAAGTGGTCACTGGGGGTGTGATACAGAACCCTCCCCCTCATCCTCACATCTTACAATTACACACACACACACACACACACACACACACACACACACACATGAGGAGAAACACAATAAGTGTTTTCTTAATGAGAAGAAAAGAGAGAGAGAGAGAGTGGAGGAAAGAGGTAAAACAGAGGGAGGGCGAGAAAGGTAGAGAGCGATAGAAATGGGAGGAGAAGGGAGGAGGTGGAAGTAGAGGAGGAAGGAGGAACAGAGAGATAGAAGAAGGGAAGAGAGGAGGCCAAAGAGAGATGGGGGGAGCAGGGGGAGAGAGGGGAAGGAAGAGAGAGAGAATGAGGGAGGAGAGAGAGAGAGAGAGAGAGAGGAAGGGGAAGAGAATGAGATATAGAAGGGCGAGAGACAAAGGGGAGACCGGAGAGAGAGAGAGAGAGAGAGAGAGAGAGAGAGAGAGAGAGAGAGAGAGAGAGAGAGAGAGAGAGAGAGAGAGAGAGAAAACTCACAAGCACAAAGTTCCTTCAATTCATCGAAATTGTCGTCCGTCACACACACACACACACACACACACACACACACACACACACACACACACACACACACACACACACACACACACACACAGAGGGACGACTGTTTTGAGATCAGATTTTTCCCCGAGTCGTCCTTTTGCTCTGGTCTGGAAAAACTATGACCCTGTTTTTCTGTTTCATGTCTGTCAAAACAGTGTGTGTGTGTGTGTGTGTGTGTGTGTGTGTGTGTGTGTGTGTGTGTGTGTGTGTGTGTGTGTGTGTGTGTGTGTGTGTGTGTGTGTGTGCGTGTGTGTGTGTGTGTGTGTGTGTGTGTCTGTGTGTGTGTGCGTGTGTGTGTCTGTGTTTTCCGAAGAGGAAAATAAAGCCGTCCAGCTGTTCTGCGATGCCCCATTTTAATTGGTTTATTCCAAACAACACGATCAGACTCCATCTGCGCCGCAGCTCCTCGTCATGTTTCACCCGTGAGTCAGTTCCTAGTGATCAGAACAGCTGCTGATCACCTGACGGGGGGGGGGGGGGGGGGGAACTCAGCTGGTTCAATGTGAGAATCATTTCAGCATCAGGAGGAAACACCCCCCCCTCACCTCAGTCCGCTGACCTTTGACCTACACGGTGACGGCTGCAGCTTCTGTTGAAGCTCATGATTTATTGTTGTGAATCCATTCATCTATTTAAAATGTATAAAAGCTCAATAACATCTTCAGATACTTAATTTACTGTCACGTAAAATCACATGAGCTTCGGTAAAAGTACTTAATACTCCATAACAAGTTAACATAAACAATTAGATTCACGTGAAATAAGGACAAACAGTATTAAATTAAGTAATAAAACTAAAGTTTGTTATTGTCAAATCTTATTTTTTTACTTTGTGTGCACATGTACTTTTGTAATGAGCGTAACATGCAGAGTATTTGTATCGTCAACGTGTGATACACTATTTAAAAGAGTTTTCAATAATAACTTTCATTATGGATTCATTTGCTGTATATTTTCTTGATTCATCAGTTGAGACGATTGTAAAGTTTCTTAAAATCATCACAGTTCAAAGCAAAAACTTATTGATCAAAAGGAAAATCATCATTTTTGGTGGAGAAGCAGCTCCTCTCTCTCCCCCTGATCCTTCGCTCGCCCTTTAAACAAACCATCGAAACCATGTGAGCATGTGATTAGTTCCTGCTGATCACATTTCTCTGGTCCAACATCTTTCCACGAGACGGGGAGATCAAGGTGCAGCGGAGACACACGAGGGCAGAGCCCAAACAAAGAGTTGTGGAATATTCCTCTGTTGATTTTCCGTTCATTGTCGACTGGGAAGTCGAACGGCCTCCGGCTGAGGAACAACTGGGATTCTATTCTCATCTCTTCCCTTTTCTCTTTCTCTCTCCTGCAGTGAACCCGTCGACGACTCACATCTCTGTTTGCATCCTCGTCCTGCTCCTGTCTCTCCCCTGCTCCGTCCAGCTGTGTCCCAGGAAACCAACGCTCAACCATCTCCCAGAGAAACACTGCAGCTCAACCTCTGACAGGCTCAAGAATCCAGTTTCCAGAGAAACACACAAACCCACTTTGAATCTGCCCCATTGATACGATCATCAGACTCATTTTGACCAATTCCTGTATTCAACAAATCAGTGTGATGGTTTCACGTAATACTCGTGAAACCATCGGCTACTTTTTCTTTTGTTTGGTTCGTGTCCCATCTGCTCACATGGAGGAGGCACGGTTTACGACCTATACTGCAGCCAGCCACCAGGGGGTGATCCAGATGTTTTGGCTTCACTTTCGGGATACACACACACAGTTTGTGTATGAAATTGATTGAAACAAAACTGGAGAGCAAGTTAAAAATACACTATATCCATGCACTGTTTGAAAACAACAAACTTCTTTTGATTCAAACCAGTTTCCCATGATTCAGCATTCTGAAAAAACGACGCAAATAACAACCAAATAACATCGAGTCGTTCTGCTGACGACTTTCTCTCGTTTCTCTGCTGCCGCGCTCGGACTGAAAAATGTCAGAGAAGCATTTTGGGAGTTTTATGGTCGTAAGGCAGCGAAGAGGAGGAGGAGCAGTTTTTATTCCACTGTTAAGCTGCTCATTATGAAGCTAGACAACACACACACACACACACACACACACACACACAACCTCCCACCTGACACAAACACACACATGTAGCTTTGCCTCTTTAGACACACAACACACACACACACACACACACACACACACACACACACACACACACACACACACACACACACACACAGACCGCAGAGGAATTTCCTAGTTTCATATAAAACTGATAATGGGATGTGTCCCAGCGGGAGCGGAAAATCAGAGGTGACTTACAAGCCTCCACATTCCAACCCCACACACACACACACACACACACACACACACACACACACACACACACACACACACACACACACACACACACACACACACACACACACACACACACACAGACCCGTGCACTTGAACACACACACTCACACACTGAGGTTTGAGAGAGCAGACGGAGACACAGAGAAAGTTTGGCAGAAGGAAAACCGTTAACTCCTCTAAGTTTCCATGTCTTCGCGGCGGCCGGCCTCTTCGCCGTATTTCTCTGGTTTTGACGCGGAGGGAAGTGGAGGCAGATGAGCCGGAGGAGTCAGGAGCGTCTGCAGTGTCTGAACATGTTGCTGCAACGTGCAGGGGCAGTTACAGTTGGATTCAGATGAAGGATAAGACAAAGAGCAGAGCAGAGGAGAAAGTCAAGAGAGCGTGAAAAGAGTGAGATGTAGAATAAGAAAGTATAGAAGAGCTCCAAGGAAACCAAAGGAGCAGGAAGAGGACAGGAGGGGGAAGACGAATGGGAGAGAGGAAGATGACAGGAAGAGAAGAGCGAGAAGACGAGTAATGGAGTCGCCACGCGAGGAATGGATGAAGAATGTCGGAGAAAGGAGGAGTGAAAACGTATTTTATCCTAATGTGATAAGAAACAAGTCCTCTTCTGCTCATCCCTCAGCGTCCTGCTCTTCTTCTTCTAACCTCTGTTCCTTCGCTCAACTCTACTTTCATCTGCTGGATCCCCCCCCCCCCCCCCCTCGTATTAGCCTCCTCGTCACTCACACGTTTCTCACACTGCAAAAATGTCCCGTCAGATTTAAGTGAAAGCATTTTTCTGATATGAGGAAATGCAGCTTTACCAGGAACTATGATTATCAGTATTTCTTTACTTTCAATCACTCCATCTTCCTGCCCTCCCTCACGTCATCATCCCTCCATTTCTATCTTCCTCCAACTCTCCATATTTTCCTTCCGTCATTTCTTCTTTCCCCTTCATCAGTTTTATCATCTGCACCTCTGTCACTCATCCACCCGTACATTAAATCATCGTCCCTCCATCTCTGCCTCTATCCCTCTCTCTCTCTCCGATTCATCCACTCGTCCATCTGCTCCTTATTTCACTTCTCTCGCCACATCGTGTTTTCATTTCTTCCTCCATCGCTCCGGTTACGTCTTTCCCTTCCGTCGCGTCACCTTCCATCTGTTTCTCCCTCAATCACTCCGCCCGTGACTCCTTCTTATCACTCACTCCCATTCCCGGTCATCCCTTTATTCTCTGCCTCCTTCACTCCCCATAACTCCTCTGCCCTTTTCCTCTCCTCCTCCGTCGCCCCCTCCTTGACTCCCTCGCCCCGTCGCTCCACCTTCGGTTCACTGGTCTTTGATCGCTCTTTTAATCCCGTCTCTCATTCTTTACCTCCACCGTCCCCTCTTCACTTTACTCTTTCCCTCCTTCCATCACCCTTCATCCCTCCTTCCCTCCTTCCTCCCTCCATATGCATCTCGTCCTCTTCTGTCATCAGCTCTGTTTGCCAGGCGACCAGAGGCTATGATACGCTGCCACTACCTGCTGTGTGTGTGTGTGTGTGTGTGTGTGTGTGTGTGTGTGTGTGTGTGTGTGTGTGTGTGTGTGTGTGTGTGTGTGTGTCTGTGTGTGTGTGTGTGAGGTCCTGGCAGCGTCTGTAGCACAGAAGGTAAAAGGGGCTTATACCTGCAGCGAGAGAGAGAGATGAATGTAGAGACAAATGGACGTCAAGGCGATACAGCCACCTGTCCTCCTCAGGTGTGTGTGTGTGTGTGTGTGTGTGTGTGTGTGTGTGTGTGTGTGTGTGTGTGTGTGTGTGTGTGTGTCTGTGTGTGTGTGTGAAGACAGCGGAAACTTGTGTTCAGTAATGTAGGTCAGATGGAAAGATGGATACGTGTCAAAGAGGAAGAAGAAAACAAACGATGCAAAATGCAGATTTTGACGGAGCGAGTAGGTGTTTTAAACTCTTGATTAAATATTTTCTATGGTTTTCATTGCAAAAAAAACATTTCTCGCCTTCTTCTTGTGAAAAGATCAAATTGTTGACGCCGTCAAAGAACAACAAGGCTTCACATCCAGTCCTGACGTGACAATCACTATGAAAAGGTTTGATTAATCAGGTTTGTTTAAATTCCACCTCATTAAAACTCACTGTGTAGTTCAGTCGAGCTTTACCGTCGAGCTACAGATCAAATCACACGTTAAGAAGAAATCTGATCACAGAAGTTATCCAGAAAATGAAATGAACTTATGGCGCTGACACCGAATTAAAGCGATCAACCTGAATATCAGCAGAATATTCAAGAAAAGGAAAAACCTGATCAAACGAGTGTAAGTTGCTTTTGACCTCATACCTCAACGTGTGAAGATGCTCTTTGAGAAGTCAGAAGTCACACTGCAAACATCTTGCAACCTTCAGGAGAGCGATCAACAAACCAACCGACAGAGCGACTGACCGACCGGCGTAAACCTCGACTTACTAACAATCTTTAAAAACATAAACTACTCGTGTGAACACTCATTATAACACAGCGTGCTTCCTGGTGGCCGACTGCCTACGAGCTGATTTACATGCTGACACCGTTTCACTGGTGACCGACCGGACTTCACCTCAGTGACACAACAGTGACACTGTTTGATGTTCAGTGTGGGGGGGGGGGGGGGGGGGTTCTTCAGTGCACTTCAAACGGTATTGAAATGATTTGTTTGCATATTATGCAAAAGGAAAAAACATATTCTCTAAAAACACTGAGCGGCTCTTTGGTAGAAAATGGGTTTTAGACGTGAATCGCATAAAACATAAAAAATAACGTTGCTTCACACAATTAAAGGATTCATTCACATTTCTCGAGTGTGTTTTGTCCCGTTCGGTGAATAAATCTGTGAGTTATGGTCACGTGATTTGTGACATCACACGTGTCTTGACCTTTGACCTCCAGTCAAGATGTCAGATGTCATTATTTGTGCATTAGCAGCGTCTTTAACGAGAAACGAGATCCTGATCTTCGGAGATGGACTGAGGTCTCAGACACATCTCGGCCGACTCCAGAA
>CM031689.1:1364820-1490480 GCA_006182925.3 Reinhardtius hippoglossoides
GACGTTAGCGATCGAGTCATGGAAACTCGTCGGAGGACGGACGCATCGCAAACCTTTCCAGGATTATAAAACCCTTTGATATCGGTATCAGCATAAATCCACATGGTTACGGATCAAATGATTTCATAAAGAGTAAACAGCCGTTTGTAAACATTAAACAACAGACAGGTAGTTTTGTAAGGAGGCCAAATATATGTCTGTTCTCTCCTCAGCATTAACTGAAGCTCCAGAGCTCTTTGTGTTGACTCTCTGCTATCACACAACACAGATTTATTAATGTCCACACACACACACACACACACACACACACACACACACACACACACACACACACACTGCTGTTAGGAAACAGCTGTTGAGTCGAAGGCTCTGCATGTATCTGAGCAGTGAGAGTGCAGCTTACATAAATACTTGATCATATCTGGATTGCTCTCAGTCTGAAAATATATAATCCGCCTTGTTAGGATCACTCAGCAGGGGGCGGAGCGAGGGAGAAAAGAGAGGAGGAAGAGAGGGGATGATGGAAGGAAGAAAACTGTCAATGTGAAATGGATCCAGAGCCTGAAGCCCGTCGTGGTTTTAACCAGATGAAACCGTGTTAACGCTCAGCAGCTGCAGCTCCGACAGCGCTTGTTATCTAATGTTGTCACGTCATGTTCACATCACCTCAGCAGGATACGAGACAACGCACACAGACTGGTCACCGGTTAGTTCAGCTCCTTTAACTTCCTACAGATATAAATATACGTTCTGGAGGTTAGTTCGTCAGAAACTCTTAATATTTGTTAGCTAATAGTATTTACAGTATTGTCTATAAGATATAATGTGAATGCAGGATAAACAATAATCAATGCTGCATTTATGTATTGAAAAAAGGTGTTGAGTGTCGAGCTTCAGATTTGGATCCTGAGAGAGAACGTAAAGCGCCGAATGGAGGACGTTTGTCTTTTGTAGTTGCTACGACCCACTATACTCACTTCTCTTCTTCTTTGTTAATGGGGAATATTAATTTCCTGTATTCCATCTTTACTGGATTAATATTTGATGATTAAATATGACTCGGAGCGTCTCCAGCCAGGCTCCGTCTCAGTCTTTGTCTCTCTGCCGTTTCACTTTCTGTCTCTTTACATGTGGTTTACTTCTTTGTCTTTTGTTTCCGTGTCTTTTACTTGTTTCTCTCTATGTATCACTCTTTCTTCTTTAGTCCTATAGCTTCCTCTCCGTTCCTTCCTCGTTGTTCTTCCTTTCCTTGTTTATTGTAAATATCGATCTGTTTCTGTTTCACTCTTTAAATTCCTCTTCCTCAGTGGTTTTCTTCCTCCCTCTCATCTCTCTCGTTCAGTCTGGTGGTTCCTGAGTGAGGGGCCTAACGTGGATCCAGCCGGAAACGCCAACCAGCAAAAGTTGTTTAAACACATTTGATATCCAGCAGCCAGTCGTGGGTGGATTTAGCCAATGAGAAGTCAGCATGCTACTTTGTATAATTGTGTGCAGCGCTATTTGAAGCCCTATTGGCTCATGCTTGCTCATGCTGTCATCCAAAAAGTTTTTACCACCCACGCAGACAGTGAGACCTCATAGTTCCAGCTGTAGTTGTGCACTAACCTGCAAGTATCATGCAATGGTGTTCTCCCTCTCATGCGCAAGTCTGAATCTTTGCGTGGGATCTAAATAAGTTCTTCGGTAGTTTTATAGTCTCAACATGTCGTTTCCTTCTCTCTCCTTCTGCACAACATTCAAAACTAAAGTTTTCTTTTTCTAGCTGACAAGCATACACAAGTACGTGTACAGACATTAATTTACATGCACGTACACATACCTGCATGCAAACAACCGAGAATGCCTGCGAGTGCCAACGTGTGGAGCGTTACACACACAGACATATAAAAACACATATTCGAACGCAGACACACACACACACACCCACAAGCATAACAACATTTAAAATGCATGGCAACACACACACTTCACTGCATGCCTGCAAGCTTACTCATAAAATAATGAACAAATGAACAAACGAACACACACACACACACACACACACACACACACACACACACACACACACACACACACACACACACACACACACACACACACACACACACACACACACACACACCTCTATAGACAACAGAGAGCAGCCGGTGAAGCAGAGAAAATGCAAGAGTTGTTCTTTCCACAGCAGAGTTCCCCTGCAGCAAAGCACCATGGGAAACAGCGTGCTATGAAAACGCGTGAGAGACCCTCGCACAAAAAAAATAAAAATTGATATAGTTTAGAATTAGTTTTCTTCGTGTTGTATTTGAGAGCAACTGCAACTTTACTTCGTATTTTATATCTTTTCAGGTGAACGTTGATTCTCTTCTTTGTCGTTTGATTCTGTTTGACACAAAATGTTTTATCAGAGTCAATAAAGCTTCGTTTGAGTGAATTGAGTGAGAGAAAGGCAGCGGGACCACTTTAGCCCCTGAGCCACAGGGGGGATCCAGTCGAGTGTTACGCAACCAAGCCATGCTAACACACACACAACACACACACACACACACACAAGGCCAGCTGTCCCTGACTCCAGCAGTGAAAACTATCTCTCTTTTTGTCCATCTCTGCTTCCCCGTCTCTCTCTTCCTCTTCCTCATCATCTGCCTCCATCTCTATCTGTGTCTTTGTCAAAGCGTTTATACAACATGGCCAAAAGTATGTGGACACACACCAGCCCCCTTTTCATGGTTTGGCATTGGCCCATTTAAATCGAGTAAAGAAATGGCAGTAGGAGTTTGGTGTGGATGATACGGAGCTCAGGCCTGAAGCCATCCAAGACCTTTGGGATGAAGTGGAAGCGAGAGCCAGACCTCGTCCCTCAACATCAGCGCTGGACGTCACTGACGCTCTTGTGACTCAAATCCCTGCAGCCAGGTTCCAGAACCTGGCAGTAAACTGAAACCAGAGGAGAAGAGGCTGATGCAGCCGCACATTCACCGGTTTGGACAACACATACGTGGTGTGTGTCCGCAGACTTTTGACCATAGTGTGTCTCATTTCCTTAAGTTTTATCTCTCCTCAGTTCTTCCTCTTTCCTCATCCTCACCCATCACTTCACACCCTCTCTCTCTCTCTCTCTCTCTCTCTCTCTCTCTCTCTCTCTCTCTCTCTCTCAGCATGGCGCTCTACAGGGGGTCATGTTGCCCGCGGCACCTGTCGCCCCCTGGGGGTAATACACTCGCACACGCAGACAAACACTTGACTCAACTTACTTGAAAAGGCGCTGCTCGTTATTAGAAGTCGTGCAGTGTATATGGGGGGCTTCCCACTTTTAACAATGGCAACACGCACACACAAACACACACCCGTATGCCATTAACCTTCGCAGCATGGCCGAACGAAGACAAAGCACAATACCTCAAGTTCACCCTCATTAAAGACAATCCTGCCTGCCTCACACACACACACACACACACACACACACACACACACACACACACACACACACACACACACACACACACACACACACACACACACACTCAGAGCAGTAGCTGGCTGTGCAGGTACAGCTGACAACAGTGGCTGACGTCAGCTCTTAAAGGTTACCGTAAACTTCCCTCAGTGGAAAACACAGCAGAGCCAGCCTGATTACAAAAAATAGAGTGTTTACCCCAAACGTCTGTTCATTAAAATTAACGAGCCAAACCTCAAAACACAAAGGTTATGCCCGACACTAAGCACAGAAAATCAACACAATAATCCCACATACCTGATTCCTGGACCAGGGAAGGAACACCTGTGACATGGTCCCATAATCTGAGCCCTGAGGAGACAGAGAGGAGCAAATCAGGACACACATTTATGAGACCTGTGTCCATGCTTCTATGATATTGTAAATGTCTCTGTGTTTTATTTTGTCCATATTCAAAGGAAGAACTGTTTTACATCTTGGCCTTGGATTTGAGAGTTGTTGGTTGTTTTGTTTGCTAGAAATCACACAAGTGTTCTTAACATAAGATCGATTGTAAAAGCTGAAGGACCAAGAGTACAATCAGGATTTAAGTGGTCAACTTACACATAATCATCTCTGCAGCTTGGGACAATTAAGATCGACTTGAAAAGGGGCACCAGCTTCTTTTGGAGCACATTTGGATTTAGTTTAATTACATTGATCGGTCTCATCACCTGAAGCCTCACACGGGGCACCAACATAAATACTGTATGTAGCATTTTGGCAGATTTCCCACGTTTTAGAAAGAGGTGCCAGGACCTATAGGAGCAAATTTGAATGGATTCACTAGTCATCGGTCTCAGACTCTCCTATGCATCGATCAAGACATGATATATGGATGCTATGATCCTCGGTTTGAAAGGCAGCAGTCGGGTCTGAAGGCACCAGGATAGTTTCCTGAATGAAGAACTGTTTCTGCACTATGACGTGGTTTAGAACCAGATGGGAACATTTCATAAACGCCCGGTTATTTAAAGACGTTTGCAACTGAATAAAAACAACTCTTGCAAGGTGGATTGGAATTGGCCTGAGGTTAGATTAGATTTTCTTTTTGATAAGACGTTTAAAAGTGTCTGTAACACACTCCGACATCAGAGAACAGAATAATTGACCTGCGTATTAAAAACCTCTTTGAATATGTGAGAGTGAATTCTTTCTCGAGGGCGATTTGTAGGCGTCTGATAATAAGGAGATGATACAGACTCAAAGTGATGGAGGTCAGCTGTGCACATGGGAACAGAAAGTCTATAGGGGGGGGGGGGGGGGGGGGGTAGCCAACTGCTAAAGGCCAGATAAGGATCATCTCTGGGTAGCAGGACAGAGAATCTGGAAAGAATAAATATGCATATTTTACTCTATTTATTTATATTGTACGCTCCATTACTCGACAAATGACTTTAAATAGAATTGCTTTAAACACAAAAACAGTAAAGTTATCTTCTGATTATACAACATTGATCTATTATTATCAGCAATACGAGGCTCTACATTAATTTTAGGTTGGCCCTTGCTGACAGCCACCTGTCTCCCTCTCTATCTGTTTGTATTTCTGTCTGTCGGCTCAGCTGTTTGTCTCCGCGTGTCGTCCAGTTCAGGCTTGCCCCATGAAGCTAAAATTATTCGGGGCTGTCCCCACGGACACTCCAGCTATGTGTCCGTTTCAGGGAAGCAACTTTGGTCCCAGAGACATCAGGGGTATCCAGTTTAGTGTTACACTAGCAAACTACACCAGGACGCACGCACACGCACGCGCACACACACACACACACACACACACACACACACACACACACACACACACACACACACACACACACACACACACACACACACACACACACACACACACACACACACACACACACACACAGCTACTAGGCCTGTGTCAGGGTTAAGGGGGCAGAGCCGTCAATCACAGCTGACTGAGCCAAACCAACCCACCAGCCTAAATCTGCGAGTCCCTTTGACTGTTTCACGAGCCACCTAAAGTCCAGTAACTTTACCCAACGTAAGAGTGTTCGATCAGAATCACAGTGAACGATGATCCTCTCCAGCCCGGATCGGTTCCTGGAAGGATTTCTCAAAGTACCAGCCAACTTCAGTCTCATTGTGAGTCTAATCTTTTCCAACATACACCGGCATCAAACTCAGCACCACCTCCCTGATGCGTTTTCCAGCAAATTCTCGTAGAACTGCTTTTATCCATTTTAAAAAGGTAATTTGGGCGTCATTTGCGCCCGTTCATCATTCATGTGCCTTCGTCCGCCTGCGAAAGACTCGAGGATCCGTGTGGAAATAAAGAAAAGAAGCTTTTTTCTCATTTGAATCTGTCTGGAGATCCGGGAGCAAGATTTACAACTTACCAGGAGCGGTCCAACCTGGACGGAGCCGCTCTATTATACCAGGGTAATGACATATTTGGGTTAGGATTGTGCTGACGGGATGGTTACGGTCCAACACCTAACTTGGCTCTGCCCAGAATGAAATAAATACACCTGACAACTACTTCAACGCTGAGTTATTGAGACCAGTCTGGTGCCATCACACCTGCAAATAGACCAATGTTCAAATCGACGCTCACCAACTATATTTGGCAACTCGCGCTGCAAAGAATGTCTCGAAAACTCCTGTACTTTAAGAAGCGGAACGGCAGGAAACTGTCTGGAACCATAAAGAAAATATCTGTGAGTTTTAAAGAAGCTGATTGGATGAAGCCTGTTTTGTGTTTATGCTAAGCTACAGTGCTCATTCCACAGTAAATACACAGACAGGAGAGTGGCACCCATCTTCTCAATAACTCTGAGAAAGAAAGTAAATATCTACATCTGTGTTTTAACAGTTTTCTTTGACCAGGGTTGAATTTGTGCTGCCACAGAAGAGCGAGAAGTGTCACAGGGAAATCTGTTGTAACGATAACTATGAAAACACTAATCAATGATCTAAATAAGCTTCATTAATCCAATAAGACCGGATGCTGTCTCCCTTTAGAGCCGGAAGAGACGCAAACATCCGCAATGTCATCATTTCCAGAACATGTGACTAATGAAATACATCGTGATTTGCTGAAAAACTTATTGGAAAAGAATAAGAAAGAAAAATATGTTCTAATTCTGCGACTTCAGGTCTTAATGGGTTCAGGGACGATAAAAACGTAAAGATTAACATCAGCGTTATCTGCTGGAAAACATGAAATCTGCAGTCGATGCAAAACTTCTCCCAAAATCAAGCATTCAGTCGTAACTGTGGCTCTGATCAAATCTGAAATGATACAACTTCCTGATTTGATGTTGTTGTTATATTGTGTTTCACAAAATGATGCATTTTGTTGAGGAACCCTCCCCCTGATCCGACGGGAGGAGAAGCTGCCAGCCCGGCTCTGTTTGTGTCAGTCAGTCAGCCAGCGCTTCGTTAACTAATTAGTGAGCTCGTTTATCTCATTAGGCTCTGATTGATCTGCCAGCTGATGGACTGGCAACCGAGCGCCCTGTGTGTGTCTGTTGTACGTCAGACGGAGCGAGCTAATCGATATTAACAACGCAGGGAAGAGTTTAACTGTTACGCAACCTCATTATCTGGCAGTGACTGTGCAGGAGGGGGGGGGGGGGGGAGGATTCCAGCGTTACACCAATGTCAGCAGAAGGGCAGCCTTTCCTGTTAGCGGCAGGATATTAGCTCAGATAGCACGGCTGGTAATCGGGTGATATCTGATGGCCAGGGCACGGCTGGATTCACACAACGTTTAACTGTGTGCGACACACACACACACACACACACACACACACACACACACACACACACACACACACACACACACACACACACACACTGTATCAAAATGAGTGGGAACATACACAACGATGACTTGTGTATTGCTCACAGTGCTGACTAAGTGATCTGTTCTGGGATTATTGTGTTAATTAGATGTGAACAGAAAGTAAATGAATGAATGAGCCCAATTAAACCCAAAAAAGAGAATTGATTAATCATTTAAGTCATTAATTAATATAAATTAATACGAATTTAATGGATCCAGCTTCTCAAATCGGAGAATTAACACAACACATGACATTTTATTTAGTCTCATTTTGAGAACATTAACGCAATTTTATTCTATTTCTTCTACGTTTACACGCACATAAAATAATACACAGACTTTGTTTTCTGCCTTCGTCTTCCCTTCATGAATTTCCTCTGTGAATGGACATTTTCCATCATCCATGTACGGAACCTTCAGCTAAATCTGACTTTCCATTGTTTTAATTTGTTGTTGCATTCACTCATTTTTTCCCTAAGTTGTTTTGGTAGCTCTTATTTTTTCCATGAAATTAAGAGAAGGAAAAAACAATCAAATGAAGGAGTCGCAGTCAGCAGATGAGTCAGCCTTCGCTTCCCGACAAAAACTAAACAGAACAGGTTGTTTACCATCAGGACGCCGACCGGAGGAAAACTTAAAGCATGACGGGAAAAAGCTTCATTAAAGCAGCGTGGGAAATCTGTTGTTGTTTTTAATTTAGTCTTTATTTCTCTGAGGGGGAATTCCACACATTCCCACCTGGGAGCTGCCCCATATATCCACCACGGGCTGGGATCTGAACCAGGGACCTCGAGGACAACAAGCCTGCCTCTGTCATCTCTGGCCTTTACTCAGTTTGCACTCGTCTAACTGCAGACCCAGAACTCCTCCTCTGCTCTGAGGAACCTTTCACACCTGATGTTCAGAAACAAACCAGGTGTGAAAATGACCATGAATAAAATCACACGTTCCAAACAACTCGCTGTAGCTCAGCAACTCAGCAGAAAGTTTTACAAATCTAAAATGAAACGTCCTTCCCCGCTCCATGATGGTGCCGTGCCCTGAGCGTGCACGCTCCTGATGCCGTGCACTGATGAGGCCGATCCAGGTAAACGCCATTACCCTTCATTATTAGATATGTATTTATTAGGGAGGAGCACGAGGAGCTTAAGGGGAAGTAGACAGGTTTAACAAGTATAAGACTTTTTATCAGAAGGAGGTTTTCTGGATTCAGTATTTGTGTGCACACACACACACACACACATGTCATTTTGACTGCTCGTTCACCTTTAGATTTCCCTGTGATGCAACAGGAGGGCACGGGGAGGCCAAACTGTAAAAATCTGTCTCCCTTCCTCTACACACACAAACACACACACACACACACACACACACACACACACACACACACACACACACACACACACACACACACACACACACACACACACACACACACATAGAGCTTTCTGCATCACCACTGCACCATCCAGGATCAAATATGCATCAAATTATATAAGAGAGACCCTTATGTAACAGACTCTATCCCTGTGTGTGTGTGTGTGTGTGTGTGTGTGTGTGTGTGTGTGTGGTGTGTGTGTGTGCGTGTGTGCGTGTGTGTGTGTGTGTGTTTCACGCTGAGGTCTGTGGCTAATGAAGCCATCTTTGCAGGGGTAAAACACAGAAACAGAGGGAGAGGAGGAGGAGGAGGAGGAGGAGAAGAGGAGAGAGCCAAATATAACCCTCTGGTCCTGAGAGGAGAGGAGACGAGGAGAGGAAACGAGGGTAGAGGAGACGAGGAGAAGAGAGGAGACGAGAGGAGACGAGACGAGAGGAGGAGAAATGAGAAGATGAGATAAGGAGAAGATGAAACTAGAGGTGATATGAGGAGAGGAGATGAGATTCAGCCACATTCAAAAGTTCACCTCTCTCTCAATCTCTCTCTCTCTCTCTCTCTCACACACACACACACACACACACACACACACACACACACACACACACACACACCCTGCCCAAACAAACCCGCACCCCAACATAAACACAACACACATAGCGTAGCAATCCGCCACCACACAGCCGCCTCTCAGCCCGACACTGGGATCCACAGCTCCGACATTTCTGCCCACAAACCCAACGGGAAACCTTTAATGGCCTGAGGTCGGCCTGAGAGGGAGATGGAGATAAATTACAGTGTTTGGTTTGGTGAGCCGGGAGAAAACCAACCGGGAGTGTGAGTGGGTTCATGCACAGCGTGTCTGACTCTGTGTGAATGTGCGTCTTTGTGTGTGAACATGTGCATGAACAAAGCGTGTGCTGCTTCACCTGCGAGGTGTGTGTGTGTGCAGAGGTCCTGTTTTTCCAAAGCACCATGTTGAACCTGTTTACCTTCGACGTTCTGGCTCGTCATCGCAGGAAATCACTGGCGACGTGATTAAAACACAAAAGGTAAGAAAAGTGGCGACTTTTTGGTTCGTGAGCTGCGGTTTTGAACATTTCGCCCGTTTGTCCAGCGCCATCTTGTGTTTTCATAAAGCAGAAGGAACCATATTTGGAGAAGCAGGAGGTGGAGACGGACTAATATGGATTTTTGGGAGCAGATACAAATATAAAGTCACATGGTCGCAATTTCTTTTTGTTGTGCTTAGAGCAATCACCTTCCTAAATTCTGAATAAACACAAATATTTAGACAGACTAACTTGTTTTACTTAAACTGCTGCGAGAGAGCGAGTTCATTTCCATTTTTAAGTTAAAGCAAATCGACAAATTTAATTAAATACATCAACAATAAGATCTTAAGCAAACAGAACTTAATAATATTATTTATTACCATTTTATTTAAGTCAGTGTAACTTGTTCTACTCAAACAGTGTATTTCACTCAACGTTTTCAAGTTGAAATTTGACAAAATTAAGTGAAATACAACTAAGTTCGAGGTAAACGTAGATATTAAATTGTTTGTTAGTCAGAATTCTGCAAACAACCACAGGACAGATTTCCATGAAACATGAAGAACTTAGAGATTTCTGTTATAGGAGCTCCAAGTTTACCGTGTGGCACATGAACTGCTTCTCCTGCTATGACAAGTCAAAGTATTTTCCACGGCTCAGCTGAAACTCATCTAAACTTCTATATCACGAAAACATTTGTCAACATGCAAAAGGAAATTATCATCTTAAAGCCATTCACACTCGTTTCAAAGCCTTTTAAGCTGCTAATTGCCGATAATTTGCATTTCTACCTGGCGTCTGTTGGCATTTTACAAATCGATTTGCAATTCTGTCCACAAAACCATAAGTGGACTCATGATGTGCTTCACTTTCATGCCAGCGATCACGATTTTGGAAGGGACATCTCCTTATTTACATTTTTTCGACTTATCTGAATATATTTGCATAGATATTTCTGGCCCTCGGCTGAACGCAGACGGCTTTTAACATCCAGTGGGAATTAGATCCACGGAGAAAATTTTACTGATGACATTAAGACTAACGAGAGAACACACACACGCAGACGGCTGACAGCTGCTTCTGATCCTCCTTCAGTTAACACACAGGTCTGATATCAGCCAAGTCGTCAGACAAATCCTGTCACTGACACCACTATAGTGTGTGTGTGTGTGTCTGTGTGTGTGTGTGTGTGTCACAGCACGAAAACACACATCACATACAGGTAGGTTCAAAACAAACAGGGAATATATTTAATTTCTCCTCGTTCCTCATCAGTTAAACGACTGAAAAGTGAAGAGAGACCACGGCTGACAGCCGAGAGAAAAAGGAGGATCTGTTTTGAATTTTTTGGATTTTATTTTGGTGCACGGGGATGAAAGAGGAGATGAGGAGAGGAGGGGGGGAGATGACAGAGGAGAGGGAAGGAGGAGAAGAAGAAAGGATGAGGGGGGGGTGAAACGGGGGAGTGGATGAGGAGATTGGAAAGAGGGAGACAGGGGGAGGAAGAGTTGGGAGGAGGAACAAGATATATAGATGAAGAAGGGGGAGAGAGGAGGGCGTGAGAAGGGAGGAGAGAAGGAAGAGAGGAAAGGGTGCATGGGAGGTAAGAAAAAGGAGATATAGAGGGGAGGAGGAGAAATGTAAGACGAGACAAAAAGAGAGGAGAGAAACGAGAGGAAGAAATGATGAGATGAGAGAGAAAGAGAGGGTGGATGGCAGATTGAGAGGAGAGATGAAAAGGAGAAGAAGAAGAAGAAGAAGAAAGAAAAGAGTGGAGAGGAGGAGGAGGAGGAGGAGGGAGAGGAGCACATCAGAGAGGAGACAAACAGGGAGGAGACGAGACGAGAACAGAGAGGAGAGAGGGATGAAAGAGAGGAGAGGATGGAATCCAGAGACAGAGCTTTGAAGAAGAGGAGGAAGAGGGAGGCATGGATGGAGGGATGGGAAAAAGGAGAGCGACACTGAGATGAAAGAAAGAGGGGAAAAGTTTAAATCTGACATGTGAGGATCAGAGGAAGGAGAAAAGAGAGGGACGCCTCAAATGAAATTTACATTTCTGTAACGACATCCGTCACAAAAAGAAAGAAAACGGTGGAAACTTGGATAACGTTTTTATGATTTTTACGTATTAACTTTTAAACTAGTTTATCTTGAAAAAGAAAATACCAGAAACTTTGATTTGAGAGTTTATCCAGAGAGAGCTGGGACGGTTTTAACGTACGAGATAAACGTACAGACGGACATTTAATCCTTTGACTGGAGTAAAAGCAGGAAACTGAACACTGGGAATTCTTCTTCAGCTTCATGGCCGATGTTTTTAATAAAGTCAAACCACATGATGTTGATTAATGTCTTTGCTGAACGGCCCCTCACTAAAAGGTGTGGCAGGTATTAGACGAGAACTTCATTATACAGAACTTCATCTGTATAATATTCGTTTCTTCACACTTAAACACTCACGACTGCGCAGGAGACACATTTCAGTGGGAGCGTGTTTTCAGGTCGCGTCAGATTTACTTCCCCTCTAATTCTTCGCCTGCGAGGCCGCGCTCGGCGCAGCCCGTCGTTAGCATGTGCTAATCCCCTCGTCGCATGACGGGCGGGAGGCGCCAGGTGCTAGCCAGCTGTGCTAGCTCTTAAGCCCTAATACCCTTAGAGTGAGTGAGTGAGCTAGCGTGGAGCTAATCAGTCTTAATGCCATGCATACGGGGTTAGCTGCGGAGATGGCTAGCTGCTGTAGCAGGGGCTAATCCGAGCGGCTACAGGAGCGAGCCCAATCCCCACGTTTCCCCCAAAATATGTCAATTTTAGAAAGTGCAGCATGGGATTAAGATTAATAAAAACAGAGCGGAGGAGAAGAGAATGATTGAAAAAGAGTAAAAAGCTCTAAGCACTTGTAACGTGTTATTTGGGAGGGATGCACTTTTGTTTTTTTTGATGGCATCATTTACTGTAATTCTTTTAGAAATAATGTGTTTCATGTAACAGTGTCCTTATGAAACCACATTAAATTCATCTTGTTTTGATTTGGATCTGCACACATTCATAAATATCAGCCTCATAAACCAGTCAGAGAACAAACGGACTCGAGTATTTGCATCACGTTGGAGCCATTTTCCTGAGAACTCTGATATCATTTGCTCATATTTAACATTTAAATCAGTCTGCAGCTGATCTCTATGAACACATGGAAAATAATGTGACATTCATCATGATAATTATTGATATTGTCTGATATGATTTTTTTTTTTTTATCTTGATCTTGAATCGTCCCGGCCTGTTTGATTAGTTAAGACATTGAGATCATTTGCCTGATTGTCGGATTAAAAACACACACACACACACCCACACACACACACACACACACACACACACACACACACCCACACACACACACACACCCACACACACACACACACACACCCACACCCCCCACAGGCTCTTGAGTGTGTTGATTTCCTGTGTGAGGACAGGATGTGATGTCACGCCGCTGTGGGCTCAGAAATATCTTGGTCGCTCTTATCTTTAAGTGCAAGTGAGCGTCGGCACAAGTGCTTGAAACTGAAGCGCCTGCTGCTTCTCTGTCGCTCCCTCAGCGTAGGAAATCATACCCTTCACTCGGACCACTCCTCCTCCTCCTCCTCCTCCTCCTCCTTCCGCCCGTCACATGTTACCAGCCTGAGAGCCAGGGCACTGACACAGGCCACACTCTCTCTCTCTCTCTCTCTCTCTCTCTCTCTCTCTCTCTCTCTTCCTCTCTCTCTCTCTCTCTCTCTCTCTCTCTCTCTCTCTCTCTCTCTCTCTCTCGTCTCTCTCAGTTTCGGGCAGGAAGCCACCAAGTGGCACAGCAGAGGCGAGCCACCTGTTCCTCGTGGCAGAGGAGATTACGGAGGGACGGAGGGAGGGATGAAAAGACGAGGGCACGAAATGACAGGAGGGGGCGAGTGAGGTGAAGGGGAAGGGCACGGGGGAGTGGATGAGTGCAGGAGGAGGGAGGGGAGAGAGAGAGATCCTGTGGAAATGGGAGGAAGGGAATACAAAAGAAAAGATGGAAGTGCGGAGAGACACGAGGGCTATAAAGAAAGAAAGGAAGAAATGAAAAGACAGAGAGATGGATGACAAAAAGGAGAAAATAGAGAAAAGGTAAATGAAGTAAAGAATAAATGGAGGGATGAGAACAGAAAGAGAGGGAGAGGAGGGATTGAATGATGGGGGAAAAGGAAGGGAAGAAGAGAGACGGACGGAAAACAGTCAAATGGGTGGGGGTGAGGAAAGGAGTGATGAAAAGGAAAGACGACAGAGCGAAGGGATAGAGGAACAAAGAGGTGAGCAAAGAGAGCGACAGCGGCCAATCACAGTCCCTCCTCCCCTCTCTTGACCTTGTCCTCCCTCCATTCATCACCCCCCCCCCCCCCCCTCCTCACAGACATCCTGTCTTTCTCTGAACGAGTGTCCACCTGCAGCCACACGTGACGCTCGGGCGCCATCGTCTTTCACTGACACACGTTTAGATTTATGAATGAAGACGACGGCTCAATTCACACGCGTGTTTTCCGCCCTACGGTTTGACGGTGCACACAAACGACATCAAACCAACTGAAGCCTAATCGTCTTGATCGCCCCCTGGTGGCCGCCGCAGTATAAACCCTGCCTCCTCCGAACTAACACGATCAAAGCACATATCAAAGAAATGTTTCCCAAAGATGGTTTCTGTCGTTTCAGGTGTCACAATGATGTTTGTTTACATTTTCATTGTTCTGGCAAGTTTGGTTTAAATTATAATGAATCAATGATGCTGAGTGCAGGCCTCAGAGAAACGCTAGCACGGCTGTAGAAGCTCAGTCTTGTTACTCACGTGTGTTTCTGAGGTTTATCGCTGTTTGTGCGACTCTGTTTAGAAACTGTGGCAAATTAGAGAAGCAGCTGAAACACTCGAACTATACCGGGGAACACACAACTCAGATGAACAAGCACAGACACACACGAAGCCGCTTTCTTATCACTGACGGGGATTAAACAAGCATGGACCAATGCAAATACACACACACACACACACACACACACACACACACACACACACACACACACACACACACACAAACATATAGAGCATGTACAGGAAGTCTGCAGGCTGCAGAAGCAACAAAGCCGTGATTTGCATGAGGAACGATGCGGAAGTGAAACCAAAGGTCCTTATTGAGCTGCACGGTACTTAGACACACCACTGTGCGCACTCTCTCACTCTGACACACACACACACACACACACTCACACACACACACACACACTCACACACCGTTCATCTGTCTTGACAACACACTCCCTGTAGCCCCCTGACTCTTTAAAACTCCTAAACTTAAACTTTATTCTAATCTGAATCTTAAAACACTCTCCACACACACACACACACACACACACACACACACACACACACACACACACACACACACACACACACACACACACACACACACACACACACACACACACACACACACACACACACTGCTTTCCCTGTAATTTGAATTCACAAACAAAGAGGCCACTGGACTTCTGGGTACCTGCAGGAAATGGGAAACAAACTAACGGCTGTTGTCGCGGCAACAGTCATATCCCATAATGCTATTCAAATTCTGCAGCTCCGTTATCTCTCACATATACACACACACACACACACACACACACACACACACACACACACACACACACACACACACACACACACACACACACACATTTAAAGGGAGGAGGGAGAAGATGCTCACCCAAAGGCCATTCATTTGGACACAGCTGCTCAACAATGCACATGGTCATCATTCGCCCTGTGTGTGTGTGTGTGTGTGTGTGTGTGTGTGTGTGTGTGTGTGTGTGTGTGTGTGTGTGTGTGTGTGTGTGCGTGCGTGCGTGCGTGCGTACAACTCTTCCTCTCCATGTGATGTTGTTAAGGGCACAGCTTGCATCCATCGTACCAAGCCGTGGTCACCATGGCAACAGATCATACACTTCTTCCTCCACTTCACCTCCAACCAATTTTTCTTTTACTTTTTTTTATTTGTACATACTGTTGTGTGGGGGGGGGGGGGGGGGGGGGTGCAGGAGGTGAACGTATGCGTGTGTGTGTGTGTGTGTGTGTGTGTGTGTGGTGTGTGTGCGCACGCTTCAGTCACTTCCTGGTCGTGCTTTGGCCAATCAGAGAACAGGGACCCATGTGCGTTTCCATTGGCTTACTGTCCACTAATGTTTTTATTTTTTCAGCGTTGGCCACTTGTTAATGTTCCAACTCTCTGTTACCATGGCTACGTCCATATTTCATTTTTCGGTGGCACTTTAATCAAACTATCTCTCTATGGCGTCGTATCCATTCTGGAGTACTAACCTTGTCTACCTCTCTCTCGTCCTCTCTTCATTCTCTCTCTCTTCCTCATCTCAATCCTCTCCTTCTCTCTCCTCTCTCTCTCTCTCTCCTCTCTCTCTCTCTTCTCTCTCTCTCCATTTTCTTCCACTTCATTTATTGCTTTCCTGTTTTAAATTCATCTGTTTGAACATTTATCTCTGTCGTGTTTGTTTGTTTGTTTGTTTGGAAGCTGTTGATTATTTTTTAATTAATGTTACTAATTATCTTTTCGTTTGTTTTCCTTGTTACATCGTTATTTTTATTCTGATTAATGATGAATTAAAGGAAAAACCACGGGTTTGATGAATGTTGTTTTATTTATTGATCATTTTGAATCTTATGCAGAGGCCTCAACATTCACCTAATCTCAGCCCAGTTATTATGAATCATCAAACACAGGAATATTAATCAATATCACTGAATAGAAGAAGAGGAAATGAAGAAGAAGATTACGAAGAGGAAGATGACAACAGAAGAAGACGATGATGACGACAAATGTGGTTATGAAGTAGACAAAGACCAAGACGACAATGATGAAGATGACAAAGACGACAACAAGAACAAGAGGATGACACAGATGAAATATTCAAAGACGAAAAACAACGATGTTTATCAGAATAAAAGGTCGATAATTTCAATTCAAAGGTTTAACTTCATTTGCAGAGAGAGAAACATTAATGTAAATGTAGTTTTTACAACAGAGAAAGAAGAGAAAAGTTTCACGACATGTTCTCTGAATCAAAACTCATCTTTCCACATTAATCAACCAACTGATGCTTCATAGTTTTTACTTCCTGGTTCTTTCATTCAGTTTTTATCGACGTGTAATTTCAAGCTGCTGCTGAAAAAAAAAAATGAACGTGAACGTTTTATCTCTGGAGCAGCCGTTGACATTTGTCACATTCTACGTCCTCATAACCCAATAAAACACACACACACACACACACACACACACACACACACACACACACACACACACACACACACACACACACACACACACCACACACGACCTGTGCATCTTAGAGCATGTGCACAGTCTGCAGGCACCGACGCACATCCGGTGCATGTGTGTGTTCTAACGGCGATGATGAAGTCTAAAGGCCCACACGTCTGTGCTCTGAGGTGCAGATAGTAATCTCTGCTTTACATGATCTATTTCTGTGTCTGACTCCACCACACGCTAACACACACACACACACACACACACCACACATTCACACACACACACACACACATTCACACAAAGTCGTGGGACTGATGTGAGAGTGAGGGGGAGATAGAGAAAGACAGAGGGGGTTTGGATGACATAGTTCATCTCATCCTCGATACGAAGCCGTCAGTTGCACAGGAAGAGGAAGTGACACCGCTCTCACACACACACACACACACACACACACACACACACACACACACACACACACACACACACACACACACACACACACACACACACACACACTTCCACATCCACTACATTTATAATCTTCTGTGTGGCATTAATCTCCCACCCTCTGATATTATCTCAACATTTGTTGTTGTGCCTCTGCTCAAAGTCTCAAGACGCCGAGGCCTCGTGACCTTTGACCTTCCTCTGTGCTTAGAAAATGAAACGAGACCAAACGTTGCTGAGCTTTAACAAAACTCATTTCCAGCCTGGAGATAAAAATTAACGACCATGATCGTCTGCCAGTGTCAATTCTTATCACGTGTTCTAAGCCATGTCCCCAAAAGCTTTTCTGTGTCCGTACAGATAAATATGTAATTTCACATTTTACTCGTATCGTGTGTTCTTCTGTGTGTGATACAACAGCAGCAGATACATTTCCATCAATGCAATAACAAGTTTTGAATCTTAAATCTTGAAAAAGTTGAATCTTGTGACGTCTATTTCTCAACAAAACACGAGACCAGAGACGACGATGTGTGGAACATGTTGTCGTCATCAGCTGTTGTGAAGAAACCACTGCTTCAATCCGTGAAACCATCTCCACTCGTGTCTCTAATCTGCGTCGGCTCAACAGAATGTTTCCTTTGTAATTTGGCATAATTTGTTTTTTAAAAAACAGGGGAAAGGCGATGTGTCACGTTGAAATAAAGAAATACTTTGTTTTTGTCCAACAAAAATTATATTTTTCATGCTGTCATGTCCCTTTTCTGAAAACCAAACGATTCAGGGTTAAACAGAGACTTGTATTATTAGAACCTATCACCAAATATATTCTACCTACACACCCCCCGTTGGTCTGACACCAAAGTGTATTGTGGGTAACTTTACGTGCTGCCGGGCGGCGCCACCGTCAACGTGAGCTTTTTCATTTACACTCCCGGCTGAGGTGACACCTCCGGTAACGAAGCTGGCCGGTTGCCCCGACAACCAGCCAGGAAAAAGCAGCGAGAGTAATTCTGGGTAAATGAATGCGGCTCGAGCGTCTCCTCGTCTCTCTCTCTCTCTCGCTCGCCTCTCATGACAAAAGCTGCGGCCATTTTAAATCATAATGATGCTTATTATTACAAAAGGTCCTTTCCCTCCATTTTCTCCTGGTTTTTCAGGCACTCTCACTTCCTGTCGGGAGATTTCACCTCAAACGCTCACAGATGAATTCATCTTATTACGGTGAGATGGCTTCATATTTTACTTTACTAATCTCGTTTCACTTCATTTGAAGTGATTTACTAATTTCCCTTATATTTAGATTTCTTTTCTGTTTCCGTGTCATCGTGTCAATTTTTCCGTAATCGACCTTTTTCTTCTCACTTCACAGTTTTTTGCTTTCTGCAAACACAAAGACACACAGACACACAGACACACACACACACACACACACACACACACACACACACACACACACGCACACACACACACACACACAGATCCTACCTGGTGAACTTTTGCCACCTGGTCCGGTTTATTAAGTCCGACACTGGTCCCGGCCGCTGCAGGACACAGAGACAGAAAACACATTAAAGATGACGTTCAGTGTTTCATGTCCACGATTCAAAGGCTTTATTGTCATGTGCAGGAATATGATGTCAACCTCATCAACTCTGGAGGATTGTGAAACGATTTCCCAGAGTTTTAAAGGTCAAAAGGTCACGGGAGAAACCTCCCCGACGACAGCGGTGACGGGCCGAGCCGGCGCTTTGGAATCCTGAAAACTCTCCTTCATTCCCCAAAGTCTCTGTTGTGTTCTTCCACATTTCAAACCCTTCGATGAATCCAACGATGAACATGAAACCAGCAGAGCGGCGTCGAGGAGTTTCAGATCCCTCCTGTCGCCCGTTTGTCATCTTGAGTCTCACGTTGCTTTTGTCACTTTTCTCTCTTTTGGGTGCGTCTCTCTTTAAAAGCCCGTTGGGGTTTCTGTTCCGCTTCACCCGCTGAGATCGGATTTCTTTTCAACCCACTGATATTTTTTGAAGTGTTATTTATCTATTTCCTATATGCAAATGAACTCAATTTAAATCCATAGCAGTCGCCGTCTCTGTGTTTTCATTGAACCACAATCAGAGAAGAGAAAACCAACCCAGGTCAGAAAGTTGATCATAGTGTGTTTACTTTCATTTTGAAAGTATTTACTCTTTTAAACAACTTCCTGGTACAAGGACAGCTATGGAAATATTTCCACCAAGAGAAAGTGAAGAAAAAATATGGCATAAAATAATATATTTCAAATACATTTAAAAAAAAAGCTTAATTCCCTTTTTTTCTCGTAAAAATCTAATTTTTAGAATTCAGTCAACTTTCTCTACTTTATCCTTTATTTTTCAATTATAAATACTTTTATAGATTTACAACAAACACAGAGATATATGTCGAGAGCATTATTATTATTCTTACTGAGCCGGGTTTTACCTGCAGGCTAAGAAGGCGAATCATGAAAGTGAAAGTTCCACAGTCAACTCTAAACTCTACAACCAGTTTCTGGTTTCACGTCTGTGGCGGCAGAACACAATTCACCATATGACTGTTGAGTGCGGCGCAAAATAGCGGCTGTAGATTTTAAAGTGAGTCACACCTAACTCTGGAGGTTACTGGTGGTTGAGAGTAACCAAAACTTTTCATTTCATTCATATTCAACCGGAGCTGCTGGAGTTATATCCCTGATCAGCTGCAGGAACTGAGGAACACTACATATCGATATTGGCTTGTGCTCAGAGGCCATTTATCTCCTGAGTGAATGGAGCTCGACGTGTAGTAAGAGCAGCTGCGTTGCCAGGAGGTGGACGTGGTGGATAGCGGGCGTAGAAAGCACATGACTGTCACGCCAGAGAGCAGAGTTTGAGTCCCATCTGTGGTTTGGGCAACAGAAGCTCGTTGGTTGAGGTCAAGCAAAGATGGCGGAGGTTTTTATGAACACGCTGCGAGCCGTGAGTGGAAACCACAAAGCAGTTTAACGTCACTGAAGAGGATATTTGGATGTTTTAACACAAATCAAATAAGTTGAATCAGTATCAACACATTGTGAATTAACAGCATATCGTCACCTTCACAGGAAGTTGAACCTGGTGTTAAAGACGGACTCTTGCTCTAACCGGTGCAGGCTACTGAAGGTCATGGGTTCACAGTCGGATGTAAAATGATTTTTAACTGCATCAATCAATTCTTACTGTGAATGCTGTTAGCGACGTGCTAATGGCTCCACTTACGTCCGAGCAGCGTGATTGGCTCGTTGCGTTTCTCCTTGTTAAGCGTACGATTGGCCTGTTGAGGGACGGGGGGGGGGGGGACGCGATATGGGTCAAACAACCACCATCTTTGGCCTTGTTGTGATTCCTCTCGTCTCTATCTTACAAACGATTCCTGGAGATGTTTGGAATATTTCATAAAAGTGTCAGGAGTTTGATGAA
This sequence comes from Reinhardtius hippoglossoides, assembly GCA_006182925.3. Classification (NCBI taxonomy): domain Eukaryota; kingdom Metazoa; phylum Chordata; class Actinopteri; order Pleuronectiformes; family Pleuronectidae; genus Reinhardtius; species Reinhardtius hippoglossoides. The sequence continues at coordinate 1,385,806 of CM031689.1, forward strand.
GAGCTGCCGGCCGGAGGGTTTTTACAACTTCGATATATCATCAACAACACGATGTGCAGTGTTGTTCCAACGGTAGAAACGCTTCCGTGGTCACGCCTGCTGACAGCTTGGCCCGGTGCACGTATCCCCACCCAGATGGAAAATCACCGTACGTGGAGAGTTCCTCTGCGCCCGGCGTGCGGACTGCGGAGTGACGTGTGATTTACAATCCGCTCACTGGGAACTGGCAGCGAACGGGGAAAGGAAAACAGGAGGACGGCTTCTGCAGTCCGAGTTTTACCATCACAAAACATTGATTTAGCTCGACTCTGTGATGCATTAATGAAGTGGGACTAATTACAAGCCCGTGACAACGTGGGCCAGTTTGGGTAAAGGTCTCTCTCTCTCTCTTTCTCTCTCTCTCTCGCTGCCTCCATCTCTCCATCATCTCCTTGTTCGTTTAAATACACACACACACACACACACACACACACACACACACACACACACACACACACACACACACACACACACACACACACACACACACCTGACAGCCTGTCCCTTTGAGTAATGACAGGTTGGGTTACAACATCAGCCTCTGTCACACACACACACACACACACACACACACACACACACACACACACACACACACACACACACACACACACACAAACACACACTCGCTCTTTCCAGCGAGCAAAAACACGAGCGATCACGTTTCCCTTCGCGTTACAAAGCTGCCCCCGTGATTGGTCGGTGTGAAACAGCAGTGAGGAGATCGTTGATTGGCTCCGGGATAAAAAATGTCCTCTGTTGTAGAGACAGAGTTTTATGACGACAACAAACTGATTCATCATCAGCTTCCTCTCGTCTTTCCTCTACTTGTTTCCTTTCCTCCTCTCTCGTTATCTTGTTTCCTTTCCTCTTCCTTCCTTCCTTCCCTTTTCTCTGTCCTCTTATTTCCTCTCTTCTCATCTCCTTTAATTTATTCTCGATTCCTTTTTCTCGTCTCCTTTCTTATCCGCTCGTTTCCTCGGCCTTGCTTCTTCTCCTTCCTTCTCCTCCCTCTGCATTTTGTTCTTTTTAGCTTCTTTCCTCTTGTGATCTCTCTAAATCTTTCTCTCTCCTCATCTTTTCCTCGTCACTTTCCCTTTTCCATTTCTGTCCATCTCCTCTCGTCTCCCTCTTCCTTCCTCCTCTCTCTCCCTCCTTCATTCCTTCATTCCTTCACCTCCTCCTCCTCCACTTTTCTCCATTGTTGTCCTATTGTCGGTTTCTCCTCCAGGTGTATACGTTCAGACGGAAAGAAAACCAAACCACAGAGGAGCAATTTGCAGGAGAAGCCAGTCAACCAACTCATTAGGCTGCATATGTGTGTGTGTGTGTGTGTCTTAATAATTTAGCCGGCGCTGTCAGGACCTCGGTCACCAGAGCGCTCTCAGGTTCCTCTACAGCTCTCAGGTAATAGCACACACACACACACAGACACACACACACACACACAGTGGATGAGCTCAGTGTGAAGTTTGAAATCCTCCTTTAAAGCCCTGAATTCGTGGCTTCCTTCACGTCACTGAGACTCACTGAGCTCCGTGTCACTGTGTTGCAGGTGCGTCCTGTTACAATGCAGCTTTTCTTTGTTAGAAAGAATCCACACGTCAGATAAACACTACGACAACAAACTGAAGCTTCAACACAGAGCGGAGCCACGTCTCCTCCGTCCAATCACAAAGGTTAAAGGTGAAACTCTTAATATATAACTTGAAAGTCCCACAAAGATGTTCAGGCACCTGAAGCCTATAATTCACAATTACCACTGAATTTTCCAAGCTTTCAGTTTTTTCCCCCGTCTCATTACCTCTGCCAAACAGGAACTGTGTCTGTCTGTTATTCATTAGCAGGATTACGTGATTACACGACTGATGGAATGATGCAGGATGGATCCGGGGCAGAGTCCATTCAAGTTTGGTGCGGATCCGAATAAATGGACGGATGCAGGAATTCGGTCTGTGGTGGTGGTGGGGTGCAACAGATTCCCAGTGACAGACGAGAGAGGGAAAGACAAGTTGTTGCAGCTGAAACTATCTGCACGGATGGTAAAAACTTTATGGACAACAACACGGCACATACGTTAAATATAGACAAACTGGAACATGGCGAACTACCACACTCTGGATAATGTGTCTTTGTGTCTTTGTCTTCATCTGTGCGTGCAGGCTGGATGTTTGAGATTTTACCTACACATGCTCGACACATCAGCTACTCAACAGTGTGTGTGTGTGTGTGTGTGTGTGTGTGTGTGTGTGTGTGTGTGTTCGCTTCATCACGTCGCACCGACATCTGTATTCATTTCAAATTCTCCAGCGATGACACAGAGAGACAGAGGGTTTCAAATGATACAACACACACAGACACACACACATACACACACACATGCACACATTCACATACACACAAAAACACGTAGAGATCCCACAAGGCCTTAATAAATTAATTGAATGTTTAGTGCAGAAAATCCATTCACACTTCATGCACATCCTCTGTATCCACCCAGTGTGTGTGTGTGTGTGTGTGTGCATGGATGCCTGCTCCTACGCAGTACATAACGATGGCCATCTGAGGTGACAGTGAGACAGATGGTATGTAGGTCGGCCTCTCTCCATGCACACACACACACACACACACACACACACACACACGTGCACGCTCACAGCCACCAGCGTGTGTCCTGACAGCAGAATAGATGCCGTCTCTTCAGCTGCAGGATTATAACCTCGTCACCTCCACACAGATTAATTCATCTGCTGTTGTTTTCCCTTTGATTCACACTTCACTGGTTTCTTAGTTGTTCTGCAGAGACACTGGTTTTTAGTGGTTCTAAATACTGGTGTAGTTAAACCTGCATGTTGGGAATTAGCTGTTTGACCTGTGGTGATGATGGTTGCAGCTTTTCTTTCAGAAACTGGGAAAGTGACCAGCAGGATTTGAGCTGAAGCTCCTCCATCACTGCTGCTGCACAAAGATCAGTTCACCTGTGTGTTCAGTAGAACTCAGTAGAACCTGAACGTTGTTGAGATCGACGACGTTACTTTTACGTTGATGAGTCTCAGGCGTCACGGCTACAGGACTCTTAACGACACACATGACGAGTGTGAAGCCGATGAGTTGAACGGTTCTTGAGATATTTGAGCCACAGACAGAGTTAATTGCTGGAGTTATTAGATATATAAAATCTTTACAGTGCTAATACATATTTGAAACTAGCTTCATAGCCTCATATCCTCCACCCTGCCGTAGTGAACTTGAGCAGCATCTCTTTAGCGCCGGGTTTCATGCAGTAACAGTGTTTCGACCATGACCTTGACCTTTGACCTCTGACCGGAGGCCTGAGAGGTGCAGAGAAGTGGAGTTTTTCCTCACACAGAGACCAGAGGATTATGACGCGTAATAACACAGGACGTGCCGGTGTGATGAGGCTGCAAATCTCTGCTCGGAAAGAAACATGCAGCGGAGGAACATTCAGAGAGCAGAAGAAAAGCAAGAGAGAGCTAGAGCGAGAGCGAGAGAGAGGGGAGAGAGAGAGAGAGAGAGAGAGAGAGAGAGAGAGAGAGAGAGAGAGAGAGAGAAGAGAGAGAGAGAGAGAGAGACACAAAAGAGAGAGAGAGAGAGAGACACACACAGAGAGACACAGAGAGAGAGAGAGAGAAGAGAGAGAAGAGAGAGAGAGAGAGAGCGAGAGAGAGAGAGAGAGAGATACACAAGGAGAGGAAAACAAACAGAGAGAGAAAGAGGGGGGAGAGAGAGAGAGAGAGAGAGAGAGAGAGAAGAGAGAGAGAGAGAAGAGAAGGGCCGGGTCGTGCGTCGGAGTCTCCCCGGCCGGGGCCCCTCTCTAGACGGCAACACGTCATGGAACATTCCCGGAACCAGCCAGCGCACCACCCACCATCTCTCTCTCTCTCTCTCTCTCTCTCTCTCTCTCTCTCTCTCTCTCTCTCTCTCTCTCTCTCTCTCTCTCTCTCTCTCTCTCTCTCTCACACACACACACACACACACACGGACACACACGCACACACACACACACAGGTCTCAAACGATGAGCACACGAGATAGAGTCGCTGCCTTCACGAACATCTCCACATGAACGCAGTTGTCGTGTTGGGACACAATGTGACAACAACACACAACGCGGCTGTGCCTCCGTCTGACACGGAACCAGGAAACACCGGAGCGCGTGAGCTAAGGTCACCACTCACCTCTCACACCAGCTCGCGCGCTGACTGGTCACTGGGAGTCATGGCAACACAACACAGATTCACAGGTGAACTTCTAAGAAGCGACCCGCCGAGGCGCGGGCACGTCTGCCCAGCGCGCACGCAGGTAGCTGATCGACCTTCCAGACACCTCCTCCTCCTCCTCCTCACACCTCTCCCGGCTCCAGAGCCTCCAGCAGCCCGGCTCCCTCCCTCTCTCCCCCCGGCCTTGCAGCCACCCTGGCCGCGCAGGCTACTGCAAATTCCTCAGGATATTACGCAACCCGGGTAATCTGCATGCAATGCAATGCGTGCCCGGGGTATTCCCCGTGCACAGCCGTGCCCTTATAAGCTAAACGAAAAGATCCAGAGCCGTGAAAACAGCCCAGAATGTGCGTCACGGCGCAGAAAAGCTCGCTGTCACTGTGAAATGTGAGAGAATGTGTCCGGCTCCGCTCCTGCCTCCGCTTACCTTCAGGCTGCGCGTCGCTCCGGCTGCGCGCCTCCGTCTCCGGGCGAAAATGACAACAAGCCAACCCGGTGACAGGAGATCCGAGTCCGGGCTTGACACCTCGCTGCTCGTCCGCCCCGAGGCGAGGAGCCGGCGGTTAGAAATCCACAGGAGTCGCGGGGCGGCGGGAGGAAGCGTCGCGGCTCAGGCGGAGGAAAAAAGTTGCGCGTAAAAATGGAAGGAATCCTTTCCGACCGGATTTGTGCCGCCGGAGCTCCGCCGCTGCAGACAGACAGTCAGTGTGTGCGTCTCGCTGTGTTGTGAGTGTGCATGTGTGCGTGTGTGAGAGGGTGAAATCAGGAGACACACACACACGCACACACACACTCATGCGCACACGGGGGTTATTCCAAGCGCCACTTCCCAGAATAGCAGCAGAGAGGAGAGGGAGAGAGACGGAGTGGCAGAGCGAGGAGAGAGAGAGAGAGAGAGAGGGAGAGAGGGGGAGAGAGAGAGAGAGAGAGAGAGAGAGAGAGAGGGAGAGTAGAGAGAGAGAGAGAGGGCGTGTGGTGTGTGTGTGTGTGTGTGTGTGTGCGCGCGCTTGTGACGTCGTCGGATCCCCCAGCGCGCAACCAGGGCAGAGGGAGGGGAGGGGAGGAGGAGCAGTGGCCGAGGAGGAGGCTCTGTCTGCAGGCTCACAGAGAGCAGGATTCCCCGGTCACCTCTGGAGCGACCTGTCTGTCTGCCTGTCTGTCTGCCTGTCTGGATGCCTGCACGTCTCGCTGCCTGTCTGTCTCTCCTCTCAGCTCCGTGCGTTAGGACCGGAACTGAGCACATCAACGCACAGTATGAAACGAGCCTGAAATCATATATGAATAAATACTGCTAATACAAATCCAACATCTCTACTACTATTAATAATCATCATCGTTATTATCGTTTACTTTTGTGTGTAAGTTAAATAATAATATCACAACATTATTAACCCATTAATCGCCTAATCGCTTTATTTCGGCTCATATGTTCTGTGTGTGTGATTTAGTGGCTCTAGTGGTGAAGTTGCGTATTGCAACCAGCTAAAGGCCCCTCGTCTCACCCTCCACTTCCTGTATGTGGCCTCCAGGCAAAAAGGCCTCTCGAGAGCTGGAGCTGGGTTTGTTCCTTCTGGGCTACTGTAGAATTATTGCAAGAATGTGAACGAGTTTGACCCGGAAAGCTCCTGCTGCTTGTTCAGAGGAGAAGCTGAAGTTCTACATGGGCGAGCTTCCCTCCGGAGGACAAGTGGGTGGTAACAGACAAATATGTGGAATATGTTTCCAGACCATTTATTTATTTCTGTTTCCTTTATCCTGACACATGTTTAGGTCGATCCTCGGTGTCCGTGCGACACGCCCACTCCAGCTGATTCCCTCATCTGTAGAACACGTCCAGTCGAGAGCACAGACCTCGTTCACGCTGCTAATAAATGAAAATCAAGCTTGATGAAGTCGTTTCTCCTCCTTGGAGCAGGTTTGACCGGTTTTTAAAAAAGTGACTGGACACAAAGCAACTTGCACCTGAGGCATCACAGGTTTGATTCCTCTGGCAGGCGGCGAATCAACCGGCCTGATATGTGAAATGCAACCAGCAAATTCTGACACAAGCCTCCAGTGTGATGAGAAAACCGGTTGGACATTGGCACAGCCGAAACTCCAATAGCTCTCATTGTACCTGGGAACAGATAATCACACATAATGGTCCGGTAATTGTCTGGATGGCACCGTCCACTGACGGCAGAGGGGTTATTTGAGGTGAGAGGGACTGAGAGGGGGGGGGGTGACCTTCTGTGACTGAATTTTCACTTTCACCCTCAGGATTCATCTATAATACCAACTGAACCCAAACTAGAATGTTTTAACCCCCGTCCGTACCAACGAGTGCTCATCACGATCCTGACTTTTTAGTCATAAAGAAGAAATGAAATGTCGGAGTGAGCTGTAGATGGACGATCAACTGGAGGAACACGAATACCTCAGGAGGAAAGAGACGAGCCGTACAAGCAGAAGACGTCAACGTGGAAAGACGAGGAGATTTGAGAGCTTTTGGCGAGAAGGGTCGACGGCAAACTTCTTCAGGAAAGTCTGAATAAAGTAGGAGCAAACACTAGATTGGTAATCTGGAAAAAACAGCGAATACAAGCAGCTCATTCCTTCGCACCAGCTCAGACACAAGAGTTGAAATGATTGAAGTAAATAAATACATTTAAACATTAAGTGTATTTCAGGAGCTCGTGCTGCGGATTCCGTCGTGTTTCCTGAGTCTTTCCAGCGAAGGCGACCAGTCAGAGCCAGTAACCTTTCCACCTGTCTGGCTCCACACATGTTGACATTTTTCTGCTGGAGTCTTTTCCGAGATAAGATCGTGTATGGATGTGTTAGAAGAGCTGAACTCCAAGATGGCACCGATTCAGTGGAATGAAAATTGCTGGTCCAGGCCTCGAGCCAGAGAAAGTTTTCCCGCTGCTTGGTTTGTTTCCAAGTTGTGCAGTGGAGTGCGTGAGTGTTTCTCTCCCTGGCCCCTGACTGCACTTTGCATTCAGATGATGACATGTGCATCGAACGGCTCCTCCAGGCTCTGCATGGGGAACTTTAGCTGATAGAAAACATTATTTCATTTCAATGGTCTGTGGTAAAAAATGTTTGAGTTTTCTCTGCAGAAGTGACGACACCGTTCCCAGTCCTCATACGACACCATCGTCCTCCCGACAAGTGTTTCTCTGACCGGCGGAAAAACAATTCAGCGGAACAAGGAAAGCAATCAACCAAGTTCATGGAAGTTCATCTAACTTTGAAGAGCAGCGGCAAAGTGTAGAGTCAGAAAACAGGCCCAGGTAGTGATTGGGTATTTGAGGAATGTCACAGGTTCCTGTGGGATGAGAGGGTGGACAGATAGATGGACGGAGAGGGGTGTATAAATAGATCCAGATAGATAGAGATAGATAGTTGAGTGGTCACATCACTGACCTCCAGCTGCAACACTTCTCAATGAAAGACCTGCTTATCCTTGGTGTGTGTGTGTGTGTGTGTGTGTGTGTGTGTGTGTGTGTGTGTGTGTGCGTGCGTGTGTGTGTGTGTGTGTGTGTGTGTCAGCACCATAAGTGAATTAAGGTCTGCCATCTCCCATAAGAGGCTCATCGGGACGTGATCTCATCACCGGTGACCTCGGAGTCCCCATGGCGACACCGTGGCAACACGGCACCATGGCGACAGGGAGCTGCTGCAGCTTCTAATGCAGCGAATCTGCATCTGCTTTTCATACGAAGCCCGGCAGCAGGGGGGTGGGGGGTGCAGGTCGCAGCTCGGCAGCTCTGCACGTAGACGCTCTCTTCTGACGGGAGCTGTGCATGGAGGTCACATGTGCACGGAGCTGCTCAGTCCTGAGTCAAACTGTGAAAAGTGATTTCCACACAGAGGGATTTTACCAGCAAATGTCTTCAGATGACTCATAACTTAAATAACGTGCTTTCAGGCCAGTTGTCATTTTGATGAAGTAGATGTGAGAGCTGCTCTCGTGTCAGTTTCACTTTGTGTCATTCCTTAAATTTCTTCTTTATTAGTGTAATTTCTGCACGTTTTCAGCACTGAAGCATCTTTATGGATTGAAAAATAAGAACAGGAGGAAAAAAAATATGCGAAGCGATTAAAATCGATCAATAATATTACAGTGGTTTGATTGACTTTTCATTGACAGTCACTTTATTATGACTCTCAGGCTCCGGAGTCTTTCTTCCTGCGTTTACACGAGAGTTCAGCTCCGGCTACATTTTCTGAGCCCAAGATAACTTACGACCTGACATGCATTTAGATTTTGTGTTCAAACTCATTGTGGTGTGTGTGTGTGTGGTGTGTGTGTGTGTGTGTGTGTGTGGTGTAGGTGGGGGGGAGTTATGTAACTGTATCTCAATCCATATGTGCAGGATCAGATTCCTAAATGTGCACAGGAATCTGCTAACGTGTATTTGGAGCCTGTGTGTGCGTCTGTTCAAATCTGTTTTGCTCTTGGAGTCAAACTTTTTCACTTTTCAACCATTAATTACTTCAAACACAATTACTACACACAAGGACTGATACACACACACACACACACCGATAATCCTGCTACATGCATATTACTGATTTGTGAAGCCTTAAGGAGACTGAGGTCACCACATGGATGACTCATAATAATTATGCTGCTTAGCATTAGCATGCAGCGATCCCTCTGTGACACAGAGGTGAGTTTGGTGCCAATCCTCTCAGGGTGAAGTAACGAGCGCGGCCGCAATCCCACGATGTGAGTCACGTGTCACGCTCCGAAGTCCCGGACCGGAGCCGTAATCCCACGATGTGAGTCACGTGTCACGCTCCGAAGTCCCGGACCGGAGCCGTAATCCTCTCTGTTCACGCTCTGCACTCACTGCTGTTAAAGGAAAACAACCATGAACAAGGAACCTGCTGAGTGGCTACGGGAAGTTATGAATAATCCATTACATCAGAGAGGTTGACACAGACACACACACATGCATATGCACACACACACCACACACACACACACACACACACACACGCACACGCACGCACACGCACACGCACGCACACGCACACACACACACACACACACATGCATATGTACACACAAACAGCCGAGCAGTGGCCTCAGGCTCTTGTCCCGGAGTCGAACTGTAACGCTCTGCAAGACAAAGCACTTCTGTGACAGCTGACTGATTACTAATGCTTAGTCATACACACACACACACACACACACACACACACACACACACACACACACACACACACCGCTCCCCATTGCTACCTCTCCCAGTTACCACAGATTGACAAGTGAGCAAGTTGTGTTCGTCTGACACACACTTTTTTTGTGATACACACACACAACGTTGTGTATCTTTCCATCTCCTGGTCTTTGATTCACTTTCTGCAGCATTAATCACTGACACTGTGTCGTTCTCACACACACACACACACACACACACACACACACACACACACACATGCTGTTATCAGTGTGTCGAGGTGTGGCCCAACTGTTACATAAAGGTTCCAGGATAAAGGTCAAACTACCTGAGAGATAACAGTTCCATCTTCAGAGGTGTGTGGTGTGTGCGTGTGCGTGTGTGTGTGTGTGTGTGTGTGTTTGTGTGTGTGTGTGTGAGAGTGATTGAGTGAGAGAGAGAGAGAGAGGAGACAGTTCGAAGGAGTGAAAGAAAACATGTACACGCACGCACCACACCACACACACACACACACACACACACACACACACGCCATCAACCTCGTTAACACTCAGGTTGTTCAGGGGCTAAACTCTGCCCCTTACTGGTCAGCATCAGTACTGACACTTCTTATTGTGACCAGCTTCGTGCAGATTCAATAACTCGTCTCCTCCTTCCACTCAGTTCCATGGAAATGTGTTCTGTAGTTTTTCTGTAATCCTGCTGACAGATTAACAACAAGCAGTGTTTTTGCGTAAAGAGTGAAAATGTTGGTTCGTCCACATTCTCACCAAAACACGTGTCGGCAGTTTGAGCTTTTAACGGAACCTGTGAGATGTTTTCTCAACAGAAATAGTCCTGATATGATTAATGGTTGTTTCTAATCGCAGGTTTCTGATGAGATATATAACAGTTAATCACATTTTTATTTTTAAGCAACAAAAACAACATTTAATTGACTTACTTGTGTTATAGTGAAAGCAGATGTTTAAGAGGATAAAAGGAACATACAATCGTTTGATTGATAATTTCCTCCTGCCATATTAAAAATGTTAAATACATAATATACATGTTTATATAAAGTATAATTGTAATAATTATGATGCTGTGTAACCTGTATAATTACAGGTCTCCACCTACTTTGTGTCTGTGTCTGCACAGTTTCCATCATGGAACATTGTGGAGAAGAAAGAAGGGAGACGAAGAGGAGGAGGAGGAGGAGGAGGAAATGTGTTGCTGCCACAGAGACCCCACAGAGCTGGCAGTGTGTGTGTGTGTGTGTGTGTGTGTGTGTGTGTGTGTGTGTGTGTGTGTGTGTGTGTGTGTGTGTCTTTATGAAGTGGGAAACTGACATCCTGGTAGAGGCTTATTTCCACAATTGGAAACTTTTCACACATGCCCACACACACACGCACACACACACACACACACACACACACACATTCTCTTGGATCTACGGGGGCTACGGGTTTGAAACCCCACTCACATGGCCAACAGACTACTCTCACTCATCCACAGCTGAGGTGCCCTTTAGCAAGGCACTAAATCATCTGCTTGATCAACGTTCCCAGTTATCATGTCAGGAGGAATGATTACGTGGTTCATGGGGCACCTTTCAAACAGCTGTTATAAAGTGCTTCACGAAGAGGAGGAATAAAACCAAGAACACCAAAGACAACATGATATAAACACTCTAGTTCAGAAAGTGACTGATCTCTGAACCAGAACCTGAACCACATGATGCTGAACTTTGGTAGTTTCAGAGCAAACTGTCAGACTATTTGCATATTTTGATCAACCAACTGATGAACTTGGGTTCCACACTTCGTCCCACTGAATAAAAAGGAAGTGAAATGATCTTTGTTATTGATGCAGCCATCTTGAGCTGGTGACGTCATTTGGAGCCATGATGTTTCTGTGTGTTTATATATCATCAAATAACTGATTCAAACCAAACTGATCAGAAACACTTGAAGAAACATCGGTGGGATAAGAACGACCTAAAACGACCGAAACCATCTTTGACAAACATTCATTTAACGTGTATTTTAAATTGTTTGTTTGGTCCACGTCCCATCTGCTAACAATGAGGAGACAGGGTTAATGATATACTGCAGCCAGCCACCAGGGGGCTTTTGGGAGCTGTCATGGCGTCCATCTTTATATACATGGACGATGGCACAAGCGCGTGCGTTGAATGATTAAATGCTAGAAGTGAAATTATTGTTTCTATCAACCGTGAAGACTTGGTTCCTCGAACCAAAGAGGACGAGAACTTGTTCGGTCTTTGATTGTCTGGAGGAGAAAAGGAGCAGGTCACGGTGGAGATTTACCCAAAATGGATTGTTCAGCCATCTTCATCGGACCAGTCTGACCACTGCTCCTCACCAGATGGTAGAGCTGCTGCACCATTTCACCGTCGGCCAACCGCCGGGAAGAGGAAGACGAGCTTCAAGCTGTGGTCCAATGTTTTTTCGCGAGAGAGATCACTCATGTGATTTAATTAATTTTTGCTGCTTGGAACTCGTGCAGGAACCAAACAAAACAGGCCCTGTTAGTTTTATTGGGTTTAAATACCACAATGTATTCCTGAGCCCGCTGTAGGCTCGTGTTGACGAGGCTGAGTGTCCTGTGTCCTGGAGGTCCACTGGGACTTCGGTGGATCATTTCAGAATCTAGTGAATGTCTGAAAGTAGTGGTGACGGCAGATCACAGTTCAAAATCATATGTGTTCTGGAGTCGGTGGAGTGTGGTCAAATTCCTTCGTAAATCACGAGAAATAAATTGGATATTTTTGAGATTGTGAAGGGAAGCAAGCAGGACAGAGGAGCTGCAGCAATGGACAGAATTAATCATCTTTAGGTTCATTTAATACATTATTATTGTTAACTGCCCTTATCTCCATCCATAAAGAGACTTATAATATCTGCCCTGCAACCCGACAAATCACAGGTTTGATCCCTGCAGCCGCCGTTTGTGTAAACACCTTGAAACACGTGAGGAACACACTCCGACATGTTGACAGACTTGTGTATCTGTGTCCATCCAGCCACAAACCTGTTAATTGCAGGAACAGTGCGAGACACTTGCGTCTCCATGGCAACAGCATCACCTTTCTTCGCTCGCTGAAGATCTTTTTTTTCGATGTGATAAAATCCGTCAGCTCTCGTGTGTGTCTCTGTTCTCTCGACTGAATTCACTTCATTTTCATTTTAAACGGCTGCTTAGTTGGCACAGTTTGTTTTTATGAGGTAAGAAAATACCATTTTGGGTGTTTTCTTACAAATTTTGAAAAACCTACAACTCTTACATCGTACAGCGAAGTCACGAAACGCTTTCAAAAACCCAACAGGAAGTTATAATACGATTAAGACGTCTACATTTCTAAATAACGTGGTATAATAATAATAATGTCAGATTTCATTAAGGTGTCATCAAAACAAACTTCTCCACCAGAGTCGGTGTCCTTCATCGTTTCAGATCCAGGATCACGGCTGCGGCCGCATCGTGAATCGTGAGAATGATCACGGATCGTAGTTCGTGATGGTGGCGGCAGCCGATCGTGGATTGTGATTACAACCTGATTGCTTGGATTATACAATATGACTACTCTCATATACTACTATTATTGGAAATACCTTTATATCGTGACATCTATCGTTACTGCTCCCTTCATCTTCATCGCAGGGTCACGTACACCAGGACCTCTCACGACAGGGACGCCGTGCTTGTTATGTTTTGTTCTGTTGTTTTTAGAACAGGTCACCATTTACTGTAACTGTATTGGATTAGACCCCCCCCCCCCCCCCCCATCATATTGGTGAACTATCCCTTTAAATCCAATGAGACAAGTAGTGATTTGTGAATATGGACAATACAGATAACATTTGTATGACTAATTGATTGAATTCTCCATTCTGAGTATAAACATATCTGGGTTAAATTAATCTGGTTTTAATCTGGTTAATGTTGGTGTCCATGGAAACCTGGAGCCCCGCCCCCTGACATCATCATCATCCTCCTCCTCCTCCTCCTCCTCTTCATCCCCACAACAGGAAGCGGCGGGCGGACGGAGCAGCGGAGACACCGCAGCCGGAGCAGGTCGAACCGTCAGGCAGGTGGCGGGAGGAGCGGCGCAGCTACACCGGGAACCAGCCACTCTCCGCCGGCGTCATGGCGCTGATCCCCTCGCAGGTCCTGCGGGTCGCCATCCTGCTGTCCTACTTCTCCATCCTGTGCCACTACAAGGCGCTGGACATGCCCGCGCACCAGACCTACGGAGGCAGCTGGAAGTTCCTGACCTTCATCGACCTGGTGAGAGAAGCCACGGCCGCGCGGGGGTTAGCCTCCGGCGGGCAGCTAGCTCCGTGAAGCCCGGGGGGGGGGTGTGGGTGTGTGGGGGGTTAAATGAGTGCTCTTCACTTCCGGTCCCCTGCCCTCACTGCTCCGGTGTTTGAGTGACTGAGGAGGAGGAGGAGGAGGAGGGGGGGGTACCGTTACACCGTGAGCGGGGTCGGTACCGGAGCCTCCACCGGGATTCACCGGGATTCACCGGTGAACTCAGCGCGTCGCAATAACCCGGAACTGGTGGAGGAAGAGAAACGTGTGTCTGCAGGAAAATGGTTCCCCCCCCGAGCGGGAGCGCGCCGCGCGTACACTCACAATTAGAACAGCTGGATGAATCATAACCATAAACCATTTCAAATCAACTGTTATCATGTGACTGAAGAAACTACACATCCCATAAACCAAACGATCCCCCCCCCCCCCCTCTCCTCCTCTGTCCACCTGCTGTCGTGGTCTCCATGGTAACAGGGAGCTCCACCAAGTAGAGCCAGTACCCCTGAGGATTGTGGGTAGTCTACTGCTTCTCCGTGACGTCACAGATACGTCGTGTTTCTCTTAACACACAGTTGTTATCATTCGGACTTGCGCCTCCTGCAGGAGAAGTTAATATCGTTTCAGTCGCTCGTGGGGGGGGAGTCTACCTGGGATGGTTAAAATATTATGGCTGAAAAAAAATCTCTTTTCATAAAAATATTTAGATTTTGATTGTTTCCTCCCCTTTGCGATAGGAAATAAACAATCTGCATTTTATAAATAACTTTCCGTCCTCGATCCCACTATTTACTGAACCTCACGTATCAGTGGGACCTTCCTTCACATGACAGTGAACTTAGGATCAAATTGAATTACGGACTTCAGGACGCGGCGGTGACCGGCTCGAATTAGAAGAAGACACAAACGCACACAGCCTCCATTCAAACTGCACAATGTGTGTGTCCGTTCACAAAGAGGCCGTTCAGTCGGAGGCCGTCCACACACACATCAGCCTCAGTGTCGGGCACGGCGAGCTGCGACGAGCTGGGCAAATGTTAGCGGACAGATGTTAGCGGACAGATGTTAGCGGACAGATGTCGTTTAAGATAAGAAAAGATGATCTAAGGCTTTTTACGGACACATTGGAATCAGTAAACAAGTTATTTGCCAAATGAAACCTTCATTTTACAGGAAGTTTAAAGAAAAGTAAAATGTTTTTCCACTAATATATGAAGGAAAACGTGACAGATGAATAATTAAAAAAGCTTTAATGTGGCTCATTATACTCTTAACTTATTTTTTACATGTATTTTTGACCAATGATTCCAGCAGATTATTTACAACAAGACAACTGACTCCATAAAATACTGATTGATAATAGTCGTGTGTGTGTGTGTGTGTGTGTGTGTGTGTGTGTGTGTGTGTGTGTGTGTGTGTGTGTGTGTGTGTGTGTGTGTGTGTGTGTGTGTGTGTGTGTGTGTGTGTGTGTGTGTGTGTGTGTGTGTGTGTGTGTGTGTGTTTCTCTTTGTGTGTGTGTCTGTGTGTGTGTGAGAAATAGCCGTGTCATATTTTCCACATTAGACCTCTCCCCCTGGTTAACTGTGCTTTTAATGACCTGTACACACCAGCAGCCAGGAAACACACACCACTTCAACATCTGGATCTTAATCACTGTGTGTGTGTGTGTTCGCATCTGTGCAACACGAAACCTGCATTTTGAAACACAGACATGTTTTAGATCCATTGTGCATGTGTGTGGTTTTGGGACATGAGACACTCGTCGTTAGCCAAATTCTCATAGAAAGTCATCATCTATGTAGCAGAGAAGCTACATTAGCCGTAGCAGATTTGTCCAAACGGATCTTAGGTCGTCAAAGAGGCAACACACACACACACACACACACACACACACACACACACACACACACACACACACACACACACACACACACACACACACACACACACACACACACACACACCATAATGATGAAAGGATGATACACACACACACAACTGGATTTGAAGTGGCATGCGATAGCTCTAAAGCCAGAAGGCCCCGGACGTCCAACCATGCCCTCACCCACTGGGTGACACCAGATCCTCCCACAGGGAAGGGGGGCGGGGGGGGGAGCGGGGGAGGAGAGACGGGGGTGTGCATCGGGTCAGATCCGTCATTGTGAACATATTGATGGGGGGGGTTTCATTACACAGAGATGGAGGTTGAAGCACTGAGCCCGTTGGTGTCTCTCCACAGTCCAGTGGACGAGGAGTCTCTGGTTGAAACAGACTCAGAGGAATCGATCCAGAGTTTCACATTCACAAGTGTCAGTAATGATTAGAGATATGTGATGGTAACTTTTTGGAGATATTAATATTTAGTCATAGGCATAAAGAAAACACTGGTGCTACTGGTGATGAACATGGAGTTCGCTGGCTTCAGATAAACCAGCTGAGGTCGTGATTTAACATTTAAAACTCAAGTACAGGATACGTTTATCAATCAAGTGGTTTAAGTGGAACAATCGTGTTGCTGGGTGACGGAAGTGGAAATCGTTGATCCTGATTGTGACAGTTGAAGCTGTGACTCTCTCAGACCAGTGACTCTCTCAGACCAGTGACTCTCTCAGACCAGTTCAGGGTGAGGACTGGGAAGCAAAGAGGAAACTCAGGTAACTGTAAACTTTCTGATCGTGTTAAAGCTCAAACCGTCCCGACGTCCTTCTGTTGGTGCTAAACTAACATGACTTGACTTTGCAGCATCGTGGATTTGATTCTCAATGAACCGTGGACTCTGCAAAAAAACACATTAACCAACAGAAAGTAGACTTAAAAAGAAAGAAGCTGCTCCATGAAATGCGATACGGGCTTTTTAAAGGCGGTGCAGGTTGTGCTTTAATGTCTCTCGTCCTCTCTGAACTCTTCTTCCTCCTCTTCCTCCTCTTCCTCTGAACATTTCTACCTTCTAAGCTCTTTCCTCCTCCTCTGTCCATCTCTTTTAAGTGCGTGTCATGTGAAAGTGCTGCAAGCAGCTGTTACCGGGCGCCGCTGAGCTGCCTCCCTCTGCGTCTCTCCGCAGGTGATCCAGGCCGTGTTCTTCGGCCTGTGCGTCCTGATCGACGTGTCCAGTCTGCTGACTAAGGGAGGCGACAGCAGGGAGCAGGAGCGGCAGCTGAGGAAGCTGATTGGCCTGAGGGACTGGATGATGGCCGTGCTGGCCTTCCCTGTCGGAGCGGTGAGCGGATGGATGCGTCCAACCACACACACAATCACACACACACAACACACACAAACACACACATACACAAACACATATACACACACACAGAACAGCCTGGGGAAGGAAACGCCTGGCTTGCAGGAATCAAAGGCTCGGGTAATGTGTTTGCAGTATAATCTCTCTCTCTCTCTCTCTCTCTCTCTCTATCTGCCCCCTTTTCCTTCCACCTCTCTCCCCCCCCCCCCCCCTGTTCTCTCTGAAGGGAGGTGACAGCAGTTTTCTACAATCTCTAAACCGTGATGATGTTCAGTGTCAAATGGCCGTAATGTTAGTTTCAGGTTTTTAAATCCTTGTCTTCTGTGTGTTTTTAAATGTCTCTACATTCGGACAAACATGTTTAATGATTAGCAGCAGATCAGGAAGCCTCTGGGTGAAGAGCACGAACACACTGGGCTTACTGGGAGACGGGCCAACAGATGGAACCCAGCGTCTCTTGGAGTCCACTGATGTTAGCGTCCGTCTCGAGTGATCCAATCACAATTGGGCGGTTCAGGTCTCTCGCTCGTGCAGACTCACACAGACTCACACAGGCACACAACCTTTTTGATTGGACACATCTTTTAACTCAAACTGGGTAAAAGCATCGTCTGGTCCTCGGGAACAGAACGTCTGATTATTTGCATATTGAGCAGGAAAGTGACGTCCGATCACAGGAGACGAATTCAGGACGTGTTTTATGACCAGGTGTAAAGAGACAACCTTGCTGTGTCCATCTCTGGACGATGTTAAAACTAGGATCTGTAATCCTGGAGAGCAGCTACACTCCCCCCCCCCCCCCCCCACGTGCAACAACTGCTAGAAGACAAGTTTTTTGTGTCTCGCTAATGAAATGATGGTCGAGTTCATTACAGTCCTTAGAGGATTTCAGTTGGCAAAGTTCCCCAAGCTGCCGCACAAACATATCTTCAGTTTCCACACACAACACACACACACACACACACACACACACTCATGAATATGCATGCTTCACACCCACAGACACGTATCACACACACAGTTGGTAGATAACAGCCCAAAGCAACCTTAGTGCCAGTCAGATCGCAACACACAGACACACACAGACACACACAGACACACACAGACACACACAGACACACACACGCCTATAGAGGCGTCCGCTGGCATGGGGCCGGGAGTTGGGCACAGAGTTCAGTTTACACACAGCACAAAAGACCTGATTATCATCACAGCTAATGTCTGGAAACCCAGTCCGACTGATATGGTGTGTGTGTCTGGTGCGTGTGCTGTACACATGGATGGAATGTAGGTTTATCTCATGGGTTGTGTGTGTGTGCATGTACGTGTACTTTCCACAGCAGTATGGAAAATGGAGTGTGTGTGCGCGCGCCTGTTGAAAGCAGAGAACATGCCGGTCAGGGTACAATGATGGTGGGGGAGGTTGGTTCAGATGCCTCGAGCTGGAACCCAGATGACGGTCAGGTAATTCCACCCCCGTCCTGCAGAACATGGTCTGGCCCGGGTCCAAGCTGCAGATACATTAGACCACAGGTCCGTTCGCTTATGGTGCGTTCAGGACACGTGGGACAGAAGGTGCTTTGCCATCAGAGGCTCTGGATCCAGACCCGGGGGCTTGAAACACAGTTTGATTGTCTTTTTGAGGAACTGGTGGAATGTTTATCATCCAATCCCCATTTCTGGCTTTGTAGACTTTCCTGTTCTTCTTCCAGTGGTTTGTCTTTAAAGTCCCAGCTTCTCGTGGAAGTCGTCCTGCGAGCTCTTTGTAACGCCGCAGTCTCACCTGCCGTTACCTGTGGTATCAGGGACCCGATGTGGCAGCCGCCCAGTTCCTGTTATCCAACCACCGAACCGCCAGCACAGCGCAGAGGGATCAGAACACAGTTTCATTTAGTCTCGTAAATAAAACATCGTACGCAAAACTTCCTCTGGAAAGTTTCCAGTTTCTCAAATTTCACATGGCTTTGTTGCATCACCACGGCAGATTTGATTACCTCCGTCTCCATCTGCGTTCGTCTGATATTTAGCAGCGTTATAGAAAAACCCAGTTTCATGGGAATCTGTCGTGTAGTGTGTGAGTAATCTCCGAGGTAATAATGTGAGGGACGGGTTTTTAGAAGTATTTCTTATCACTGACCTAACGATGCTGTTACTTGAATTGTTTTTTCTTTCTCTCTCTCTCTAGTTCGTGGTCTTTACATTCTGGAGTCTCTACCTGTACGACAGAGAGCTGGTCTACCCCAAACTACTGGACAACTTCATCCCTCAGTGGCTCAACCACGGCATGGTGAGTGGATCGCTCTGCACGGCGCCGCTGAGCTGCTCTCAGACCTGCACTGACCTCTGGGTATTCTCCTAAAATGATCCGGAGGAGCTGCAGTTGCTGTAGTTTCTCCTGCAGCCCCACGAGTAAAACCTCTGGATACTGTCTGAATGAGCACATGTGAGAATGCAGCAGGAAATAGTTTGAATAATTAGGAGAAATCTGGGATCATGCATCAACAGACTCTCAGGTCGCAGCCTGCGGCGGAATCTGAGCCACTGAATTGATCTATATTGTAGAATTCTGCACGTAAAGTCCTCGGATCATTACTCGTATCAGTGCATCAGAACTCTGTAGAGTACTTGACAAATCTTGATCAGCGCTGGTGCCGGGAAACGTCTGGATTTTCATGGAGCGTTGGCTTTGATTTGCCGTCTGGAGGAAGCAGGTTTAATCTAATATTTAGACGGCGACCAACGCGCTGATAACGGCGTGTGTTTTAAAATCAAGCTGCACGATAATCGGACATTTTTCCAGCGCTGCGTCTGCAATATGCAAAATCATGTCATGAAACTTCCCTCTGCCAGAGCACTGTCCGCAGAGCGGGAGCAGCACGAGGTGACGAGGGTTGTGTGTTCCCATAACACAACTCTGAGATGAAAAAAAAGACACAAAGACCGCGTGTGTGTGTGTGTGTGTCTGTTCGGTGTCTCTTCTCCAGGAGCTGATGTAATAGCTGAGTGGTTGCTAAGGCGCCGTCGCCAAGGACCAAAACAACCAGAACATCACCAACGGCCGTGTTTTTATTGTGTGTGTGTGTGTGTGTGTGTGTGTGTGTGTGTGTGTGTGTGTGTGTGTGTGTGTGTGTGTGTGGTGTGTGTGTGTGTGTGGTGTGTGTGTGTGTGTGTGTGTGTGTGTGTGTGTGTGTGTGTGTGTGTGTGTGTGTGTGTGTGAGAGACCGAAACGTGAGGAAGCTTGTGCATGTGTTACATATTGTTTCTGTGTGTGCGTCCAACGCTTGTAAATATTTTGCGGTATTCCATGGTATCACTGTTGTTTATTTACCCCGGCTTCCACGGCAACCGTGCAGCCATTCCCATCGGAGGAGGGAGGGGTCGGGTGATGTCGAGCGAATGGGAGACGAAGCCGTATTTTAATAACGAGTCGAGCAGCTCTGCCAGCGGAGTCATCGACGGAGAACAAGAGGAAGATTAACTGCAGACTTGTTATTGCTCGACTGATTCTTCATTTCCACCAAACGGCTGCAGCCTCAGTTTCCTGAGTTTAGGGCTGAAGTTTAACATCGTGTGCGTTTCGATCGATCCGCAGCAGATGATTCACACGTCTGATAAATGTGATCTGATCTCGAAGGTTTGCGATGGAAACCGAGCGGGATAAACACGAGAAATCCATAATTACAGAAACAAGGGTCCAAACCGTTTGACCTGCTGTCAAACTGAGTGATGGAGGTGATCTTGTGATTTGGTTGGATGATAGTTGCTGCACATACTCCAGGTTTTATATATTTTGCTTTCACTGATGTTCAAGTCTGAGTTCTGGGTTTTAAACCGGATGTGAGACAAGTTCTGCCTTGCTTAAGAGCCCCTCAACATCACGCGCTGATGCAGCCGACAAGTTTCCAACTCACGTTCTCCAGCTCATTGTTTTAATTTGACGTTGGGATCAGAACCCACCGCTCTCAGGTCAGTCCCAGTGCATCTACATCCCATCAGTCATGACCGTGGAGGATGTTTGAGCCCGTGACCCTGCCCTCGGCCATGTGACCCGCCTGCCCCCTGCTGTGCATCTCTGTGTGAAATGGTTTGTCCTGTTTTTAGCCCCAGACCAGAGGATCCAACCACCGCTGTTTGTGGAAGAGGGGGGATTTTCCACAGAGGCAGAACGCTGGCTTCTCGAGCGAGACCACAAAAACCAGAGAGAGAGAGAGAGAGACGAGAGAGAGAGAGAGGGAGAGAGAGAGACAGACAGAGAGAGAGAGGGACAGATGGGGGAGAGAGCGAGAGAGAGAGAGACAGAGAGACAGACAGATGGGGGAGAGAGAGAGAGACACAGAGAGAGACAGACAGAGAGAGGAGAGACAGAAGAGGAGAGAGAGAGGAGAGAAGGGACAGAAGAAGAGAAGAGAGAGACAGATGGGAGAGAGGACACAAGAGAGGACCTAGATATTAGGAGAGAGGCAAGATAAATTAGGAGACTCTCAGAAGAGACTAAACTTAAACACGAGTGGAATTCCACTGAGGCACCCTGGGTAAAACTGCAGCGCGTGCGTGTGTCTGTGTGTGTCTGTGTGTGTCTGTGTGTGTTGTGTGTGTGTGTGTGTGTAGTGTGCAGTGTGCGTGCGCAGTGTGATGATGGGAGGTAAACCTATAATTTAAGACCCCAGGAGGGAGAGAGAGCGATTTTGTCCCGATGTTAGTTTCCACTCTCGGAACTCGGCCTCTTGGAACCTGACGGGTCGAAGTAGAGTCGTGACTCTCTGGTCGCCTCCTGTGGTGAACAGGGTCTGAAGCTTTCTGCTTTAACATTCAACTGATTTTGCTGCGGAATCCGTTTTCAAAGTTTAGACCAAAGGTTTGAGAAAAACCAAGACGAGTGAAAACCTTCACCATTCCTCTATAAACCGAGCATCAACCCACCGGGACCAGTTGGTGTGTGAGCTGCTGTTGGTTTCACATTCTCTCCAGCGCCATCTTAGTTTTCTGAAACCAGAAGTAACCATATTTGGAGGAGTGGGGGGGGGGGGGGGGGCGGAGCCTGCCTGAGAGCTGGAGGGCAGTGCACGCCCACCTACACCTGCCACCTGCACCCATTGGATGGTACTAGCTGTCAATCACACTGTGGTATCCTCCCCCCAACACATCCGGTGCTTTATGGTCTATTTGACTCTAAATGATGATAATTTACTAAATAGTTTAAAATCAATCTTTGTAAAGGTAGAAAATCCTGGTTAACAAGCAACTGAATCTCACAGCATCAAACTGAACCACTTCACACCTGGAAGAGTCACACACACACACACACACACACACACACACACACACACACACACACACACACACACACACACACACACACACACACACACACACACACACACACACACACACACACACACACACACACACACACACACACACACAGCTGTGCTCCTCCACAGTGCACATGAGGTCTCAACTCTGCAGAGACAATCTCTCCTGCTGTCTGTCTTTGTTTTGAGTGTGAGTGCCCCCCAGTGGACAAAGACAGTATCGCGTGAAGGTTGATGCTGATGTATTTATTTAGATTTTGTCTGAGGATCTATATTTTCATTCTCTTCTCTCGCTCCGTCTTCCTCTCAGCACACCACCGTTCTTCCCTTCATCATCATCGAGATGCGGACCACCCGCCATCGGTATCCCAGGAGGCTTTGGGGTCTGGCCGCAGTTTGCTGCTTCGGCGTCGGATACATCCTCTGGTACCAAACGTTTCCCCTTTAAAGCCCGTTAAACCCTCACAGTGATTAAATACCAGGTTCTGATAGTTAATTAACCCCTGGTTTAAATGAGCCCTGCCCAGTAACCGTCCTCTCTCCGCCCCGTCCAGGACCTGCTGGGTGCACCAGGTGACGGGGGTGTGGGTTTACCCGGTGCTGGAACGCATCGCTCCGCTGGCCCGAGTCGTCTTCTTCAGCGTCATGACGACGGTGATTTGTATCTTCTACGTTCTCGGAGAAATCCTCAACAGCTACATCTGGGACCAGGCACACACAGGTACACAACACACACTGCAACAGACACACACACACACAAGTACGACACGCGACACAAAACACACCGACTTCCACTCAATCTCACGTTTTCCCTGGTAGAATAGAAACTCTATCACGTGTTCACGCTCCTCTCTCTCCTCCGTGTTTCTCCCAGAAAAGGTCAAAGGTGAGTGATCCTCTCGGGGCCGTGCGGACGTCGACCCCTCGGACCGGAGAGGACGAGTCGTGCTCCGCCCGTCCCGGACAGCACAAGGAAGAAAACAAGCGACCTCCTGGAGGTGGAAATGACCGTTACACCTTTGAACTGTTTCCATGACGACAACCATAACAACAAAAAAAAGACGGAAACAAATTTGTTAAATGTAAAAAAAGCGATGAAGCGCCATCTTTTCTTGTTTGGTTTTGCATTTGACTTTTGTTTTGTGAAGGACTGAACATCTCCATGACACATGTACCACACACACACACACACACACACACACACAACACACAGAGACACACACACTCTCAGTGTTACAATGTGAATGAATCCCATCATGAGCTACAATGAAGCCACTGAACATCCATCATGTGTCGAACTTCATTATTCATCCTGAGTCGCTGTGGACGAAACTAGATGTGAGTTAATAAAGTTTGGTTCTAAATCTTCTGTCGTCGCTGCAGTTTGGATTCTGAGTGAAGTCTTTGATGTGGATCGGTTCGAACCCCCGAGCGAGTCTGGGTTCAAATCCATCCAGGTTCTTTCTGGATCTGACGGTTTTAAACTCGACGTCTTGAGGCTCAATCGTCTGAACTCAAACAGAACCGACGAGGAAATGATTCAGCTTGTGAGCGGGTGCTGTTGGACTGACCCCACCACACACACACACACACACACACACACACACGAGCAGCAGGTGGAGCTGCTCTGGATATTTATCCTGAAGCGTCAGCAAAGCTAATTGTGGAAAACTGCTCCTAAATATTCTACATTACGGTGTCAAGTGTCCACTTACAGACTAACTGGGCTCTAATCGGCACTGCAGCCCTGACACGCGTCGCCATGGCTACAGCAGCGTTCAATTAGAGCTCATGACGTCGGGACGTTAAGTGCTGCTGGACTTTAGTCCATCGCCATCTTGGTTTTTGTAACCAGAAGTGACCATATTTGGAGAAATGAAGAAGAAATACAAATTGATCCAAGCCATCTTCATGTGGCGAGTTGAAACCAGAATCTACTGGTTTCACTGGTTTCACTGGTTCCTCCTTCAGCAACGATCGGAGACGTGAAGCTGAACGTTTTCACCAGATGTCTTTTTCTTTTTTGGATCTAAAAAAAAAAAATTAACACTCTGTGCAACACTTCCTGTCAAGACAGTCAAAGCAACCCCCCCCCCCCCCCGTCTGCTTCCTCCTGGAACAGAAACAAACGCCCCCCCCCCCCCCCCCCTCCTCTCAGGTCGTCTGCTGGAGAAAGAGATTTTTTTTAATAAATGAAAAGAAACTTCTTCATTTTTTCTGTCACAGTTGTTCTCTCACGTTTACACAAGATGACATCTGATAATATTACACCGATTTTTACAAAGTGTTGAACTATGTGTGTGTGTCTGTCTCTGTCTGTGTGTGTGTGAGTCCTCGGCTCCTCTCACTGTCAGTTTGGAAACAAGAGTCTGACACAACACACCCTGTTCATTAGTGCTGTGGTGTGTGTGTGTGTGTGTGTGTGTGTGTGTGTGTGTGTGTGTGTGTGTGTGTGTGTGGTGTGTGTGTGGTCTCTTCATTAACACGTCAGCTCTGAGGTGACACATTAAAACATTCAGGAATATTCTGCTCTGAATCCATTAACATAGATTTACATGCTAACGAGGAGCCGGACGCTGACACGTGTTCCAGATAAATAATCAGATCAAATAAAAAAAAAGAATAAAACGTCTCTCAACAATTTATTGTGTGAAATGTTCTGAAGAAGAAGCGACTGATGGGAAATTTGATGAATTCATCTTTGTGAGGGAGGAGAGCGAATTTCACAAGGAAGGAAGACAAAAGAGGAACTAGTAAAAGAAGAAGGAAGAAGGAGAGAAGGAGTGAGGAGGAGGAGAAGGAGGGGGAGAGTGAGAAGGAAGGAGAGGGAGGATGAGGGAAGGAGTGAAATGTGGAGAAGAGAGAAAGGAGAGAAAGAGGGAAGGAGGAGGAAGAGGAGGGAAGAGAAGAAGGAGGAGGAAGGAGGGAGAATGGTGTGAAATTGAAAGAACAAAGCATGAAGAAACGATGGAGAGACGAGAGGTGAGAAGAGGGACATGGGCCAATCATAGGAGGCATTGAGAAGGAGGAGGAGAAGGGAGGAGGAAGAAGGGGGAGAGGAGGAGGGAGGAGGAAGGAGGAGAGGAAGGAGGATAGGATTCAGGAAGGAAAGTGTAAGAAAAGAAGCGAAAGAGAAACAACAGACAGACTGTGTGACAAACAACACACACAGACACACACCAGACACACACTCACAAACACACACAGACACACATTCTCTGAATTGTTGCATTTTTAAACATTCAGCAACAAAATCATTTGTTCATTTTCATATTTTTGTTTTAATCACACGTTCGACACAGTTTTACTTTCTGATATTTTATTTCTGATTTGGACAACGTGTGGTTGGTTGACCTACAGCGCCCCCTGCAGGCAGATTGACTGACAGGCAGCAAAACAAACAACATTATTTATAAAACAATTTATTAAATGACAAAAGATACAAAAAGGTAAATACAAGAAAATCTCCAAGTCCTGTGTCTGAAAACCGCCTCAGTCCTTCCTGGGTTTGGGTTTTGGGGCTGAAACCGACAAAGTTAAAGAAAGGAAATTAAAAAACAAGAAGAGAAGAAGATTCAAACAGAACAATTATAGAAAATAAAGTAAAGCTGATGTAGGAAAAGTAAATAGAACGACAGAAAGTGGAAAAGAAAGAATAGTTCAATAAAGGAGGGAAGAGAAAAGAAGAAGAAGAAGAAGAAGAAGAAGAAGAAGTTCTAATCACCGTTTGGATTTTCCTGTTTGTAGAAAGTCTTCAACATCTCAACAGCTTCTTCTGCTCTGTGACCTGAAACACACTGAACACACAAGACACACAGTTACATACACAACAGGCTACACACAGACACACACACAGACACACACACACACCTTGAACGTGGTCCCAGTTTGAGGTAAGTTTGCGGAGGAGACGTCCAGAACCGACCCGCAGCCTCCGAACCTCTCGTTCCTGCAGCCGTACACGACCACAGGGATATCTAACACACAGTGAAGGAACAACACACACACACACACACACACACACACACACACACACACACACACACACACACACACACACACACACACACACACACACACACACACACACACACACACACACACACACACACACACGCACGCACACACACACACACGCACACACACACACTGGGAGGATACTGAGCAGGCGCAGGGCCGACGCACACATGATGCACGGCTCCACGGTGACGTACAGCGCCGTGCGCTCGCACACGCTCCTCACATCCAGGTTGCTATGGCGACACCAGTCCAGGAGCTGGTCCAGAGCGACCATCTCAGCGTGACGCGTCGCCTGGGAACCCCACACACACACAGACACACACACACACAGACACACACACACAGACACACACACACAGAATCACATGTCAGTTACAACATAAACACAAACTCTCGTACAGTAAAAAACCACGCTCTACATTTCCCCCACGTTCTTGCTCTGGTTGACTTGGTTCCGTCCTCGTCCCACGACCTGCTCGCCGTGGACCAGGAGACACCCGACCGGAACCTCTCCGTTCTCCAGAGCGTCTCTGGCCTGAAACAACACCAACATGGAACCAGCAGGTTTTTAATCTTCTCTGGAATATCTCTACTATTCAATCAATTCGAACTTTTTGAAGACACGGAGACGATTCAACGTGTTTTTATTTCATCATGAATATTGTTACAGCTGCTTTACTTCCCCCCCGACCCAGAGATCTAGTGATGGACTCTGTACAGAACTCAGCTCCGGACCTATCTCTGTTTTATTTTGCTGCCCTTGTAAAGTTCTCTATAATCAAAGTTATCATTATTACTATTGTTATGATATTTACGTGTTTATAACTTCTTTTAAAAACAGAGTCCAGGCTTCTGATTGGCTGTCGTTGAGGATCAACACATTGTTCATAAACATGTTGTTTTAAACACTTTCAAACTCACTCAGCTAAAAGAAAAGACTTAAAAGATTATTGATGAATGAATCATTATTATTTATGGATCAGTATATTGTTACGCACCATCTGGAACGCGTTGAACATCCACTTCTCAATTTCTTCATCACTCGGATAAAAAGCCCCAGCTTCACTTCCTGTCTGCGTTCCCATGGCAACAGATACTGCTACATGTACTAATACTACTAATACTACAACTAATACTGCAACTGTTACTGCAACTAACTCTTCTTAACTTGAGTAAAATAAAAACACGTTGTCGCTCATGAGCAGCGCAGTGAGCACGCAGGAGGGGGAAGATAATATTGGATGCACCACTTCCGCCTTCAGACATGAGCAGTCGATCGTCGATATTAGATGTAAACAGGAAGAGAGAGAATAATTCCTATAAAATAAAAGCATAAATCAGTGACACTTCGAGTTCATTGACTTAATTATTACTCTTTAAGTATTAATTTACTGACTGATAAGTATTATAATAATTCACTATTTAAACAGCTGCTAACTCCTGTTTCTGCTTCTTTCACATTCAGACTTTATTCAGATTCAGTTGCAGAAAAGAAAGAAAGAATTTGAAGTACCTTATTTTAAAATGCTTGTAAATTGTTATATGTGTAACACTAATGCTTCTTTGTGTTTATGAAATTGTTATTTATGGTTCGATGAGGATTTTGGGGACAAACATTTCACTCACGAGGGTCAATGTACTTATTTTATTCTGAAATGTCCAACCGGAACCTGCGTCATCCTGCCCTCTCTTTTTTTTTGACAGCTAGCATGTAGCAGATGCTAACTAGCGAAACTCCGGCGAACATGTCCGTCAGATAGTTCGTAGGAAGTTCGGAGAAAGGACGCAGAGTTCCCGCAGTTCCGGTCGCCGAGTCGCGAGGAGGATGTTTTCTTCCGCCTGGAATTTTATCAAACGTCACAAAAAGAAATTCCTTTTCTCCGGAGCCGTCGCTGGAGGTAACCGCTGTTAGCTGCCGTGCTAGTAGCCGCGGCGCCGGACTCCGTTGACCTGTATCCGAACAATGTCCTCTCCTCTCTAGCAACTCCGGAGCTCACTTAAAACACGAATTAAGATCGTGGATGAACCGAAGATGCTGCTGTGATCAATTCGTCTCGTGATTTCCTTTAAAAAAAATAACTTTCAACGAGTCAACGAACCGGTTCATTCACATTCAGCGCGAGGTTCTGCTTCTTTAAATGTCCAGAAAAATGAACGAGGTTGGTTCGAAGTTCCACGCATGAGCTCAGCACTCATGGATGCTAAAGGGTTAGCATGTTAGCCTGAGTTGTTCTAATGCGTTTTTAACTGTCAACAATAACAAGTGGAATAGTTAGTGTGGCGTTGAAGATCATTTGATTTCTGATGATTAAAGTGAGTCAGACTCTAAATAATAATAATAATAATAAGACATTTAATCATAAGACTAAAACACGTGAGGTTCACAGATTTCACCATTAGGTCACATGTTCTGTTTGAGGTTATAACATACTAAACCTCCTCTTCTATAAATGTCACATTGTTGTTTATTAATAGTTTTAAAGCTTTGTGCTCGTGAGTGAAGGTTGAGGTGTTAAAACACAACAACACAATAACACAATTCCTGTTTGTCCCCGGCCGCCAGGGGTCTACCTCCTGGGTAAATATGCCCAGAAGAAGATCATGGACCTCCAGGAGAAGGAGGCGATGGACTACATCGCTCAGGCCCGGAGGCAGTTCCACTTCGAAAGCAACCAGAGGACGTGCAACATGACGGGTAAACACGTCACACGCGTGTTCTTCAGAGCAGTGACATCCCAGAAATCACCGGGATGAGCCGCGGAAATGTAAACTTCGCACAAAGTGTGATTTTTTTGTGTGTGTGTCATTTATTGTGTGTGTGTGTGTGTGTGTCTCAGTGCTGTCCATGCTCCCTCCACTGAAAGAAGCCATCGTCAATCAACTCAACTCAGAAAGTCTCACTTCGCTGCTCAAGACCAAGTGAGAAGAGCTTTCACTGTCACAATCTAACTGTTTTTAATTTACATGTTCACAATTCAACACAGATTTGTTCCAATAATCAATATTTTGTACATTTATGTCTCCGCATGAGCTCTGGAAACTGTCTGGAGATTCTCAGGAGTTTGTGTTTCTCATGGTGTGTTTTCTTCTTTCTTCCTCATCATGTCCCAGACCAGCCAACAAACTGGAGATCTGGGAAGATTTAAAGATCATCAGTAAGTCATCAATAATCCCATTACTTACTTTACGGGGAAGGATTCCTGATTTAACCTTTTTGAGTTTTTGTCTTGAGATTCAGGATCTGACACCGTTTGGTTTTCTTCAGGTTTCACTCGCACCGTGTCGGCGTGTACAGCACCTGCATGCTGGTGGTCTTACTGAGAGTCCAGCTCAACATCATCGGTGGATATCTGTACCTGGACAACTCTGTGGGAAAGAACGGAACGGTGAGGAGCACGAGGAGCGTTTCATAATCTCCTCTCACACACAGAGCTGAAGGTTCTGCTGCTCGCGCTAAACCTCCGCTGAGTCAGCAGGATTATTCCCAAACTGCTGATGACCCCAGGTTACATCACTGATGATGTTGCATCCAGAGATGTGTCTCAGAACCTTGTTTACGTTTGTGTTTTTTCTTCCAGACACCACTTGCTCCTCCAGACATTCAGCAGCAGTACCTGTCCAGTATCCAGCATCTGCTGGGAGACGGTAACAAACACACCGAGATCACATGAGATCACATGAGATCACATGAGATCACATCACTGCCTGACTCTGCTCATCCTCGTCAGTAAGGTAACAGTCCTCCTCTCTCTTCTCTGTCTCTGGTCAGGTTTGGCAGAGTTGATGACGCTGGTGAAGAAAGTGGTGCAGAACTCACTGGGGGGGTGAGTGATGGTTTTCATGGTCCATGTGTCCACGGACGATTCTCATGTCTCCGCACCAGCAGCAGTTGTTAGAATGTTTGTCCTGTTCTCGTGATTTCTTCACTCTGACATTTTCCTTTCTAACCCAATGTGTGCCCCCCCCCCCCCCCCCCCCCCCCCCAGCATGTCTCTGAAGCACAGTATGTCTCTGCTGGAGTTGGAGCAGCAGCTGAGTTGGATTCGAGCGGAGGTGGAGGCCGGCTCCGAGCGCTCGCTGTCCTGGTACATGCTCTCTGACGACGAGAACACGCTCACTGACCAGGTGCGAACAGAGAAACAGTCTTTATAGAAGCCGCTGCAGCGTGTTGGTAACTAACGCTCTCGTCCCTGCAGGCCTGCGGGTTGACGGAGAACGATGTGATGACCATCAGACTGTTGAACGAGACCAGAGACATGTTGGACAGGTAAACGCCGTCGTCGTCATTTAATCTTGAACGTATTTGTGAACTTTGTGAGTGAGACGTGTTCTGTGACGACAGTCCGGACTTCACCACCGTCCTGAACGCCTGTCTGAACCGGGGTTTCTCTCGTCTCCTCGACAACCTGGCGGAGTTCTTCCGCCCGCCGCCTGGTGACTGCGCCTCCAGCGACGCTTCTGAGAGGTGAGCTGATTGAATGACACACCCACTGAACAGTTTGTCCCAGTTTCCTATTAATAAACATACAGATTATACATTTTCCAAGATGTTTGATGTCAACGTGTCTCTCTGCGTGTGTGTGTGTTTGTGTGGTGTGTGTGTGTGTGTCCAGTCTGTCTGCCGTCAGTCTGCCGCTGGCGAAGATCATCCCCATCATCAACGGTCAGATCAACAGCATCTGCAGTGAAACTCCGAGTCACTTTGTTCAGGTGAGACGTCAGTCGTCCTCGTTTCATGTTGAGCTACAACGAGTAGTTTAATCGATCAGATTAAGTTATAGACTGTGTTCACTTCTCCAAAAGTGAAGCCAAAACATCTGCATCATCCCCTGGTGGCTGTCTGCAGTATAGTCATAAGCCCTGCCTCCTCCATGTTCGTGGATTGGACTTGGATCAAACTAAGAAATCGAAGGAGACGTTTTTTTGTCACGTAGAGTTTTTCTTTGTTTTAGATCAAGCCATGAATAATTGGTAGATGAAACAATAATGAAAATGATATGAAGTGTCGGCCTGACTTGTTTGTTTGAAAGATGATAAAACTTTGAGGTTGTCTGAACTCATCGATCAGTCACAGCAGAATAAAGCTCTGTCTCTAACTTCCTGTCTGCCGCCTGCAGGAGCTGCTGCTCAACGACCAGGTGAAGGAGTTTGCCGCCAACGTCTACGAGACCTTCAGCACACAGGAGGAGCTGCAGAAATAACACCATGGACCAATCATGAGGAGGAGAGGAGGGGTGTGGTCAACATCAGAGATAGAAGATGAAGATGAGTCGAGGACTTGTTGCCCCTCCCTCGTCTCTGTGAGATGATTTCCTCCTCGCCGTCGCTCCAACATCTGGCTCTGTGGTGAAAACATTCACAGGAGCGTCTGCTCTGGGAACCGTTCCGTGACGGATCATGAACTGGTGGAGGAGGAGCCTGCGGCGGTGACCAACCCCTGGATGAAGCAATGCATCTTGGGAATTTAAGAGTCTTGACTAACCAGGTAATGTCATTCTAATCGACCCCGAGAGGCGGGAAACTGTGCGAGGATGAGACGGTTCGGTTAAGAGCCGAACGCCACGTTTTCCAAACAAGTCGTTACGGAACAACTTCGGTTCCATTTGTTAATCACAGGTTTTAGATGATTTCCCCTTTTTTTCAATCAGCTGTGATTTCACGTCTCCGGCGGTTCGTTCGACGCTCTCGCTGCGTGTCCGGATCTGAAGTGTTTACAATGTGTTGGGTTTTTTATTTTTTTAAATTTTCATAAGGTGGTAAAGGGATGTGGTGATATTCAGACTTTTAAAATTTGACTTTTTGCTTTAAATTTTTTGTTGTCACGGTGTTTAAAGAAATCTGCAGTGGCTCCGTCCTTGTTTAGCAGATTTTACAACTTCTGAACACACAATGATCGCGTTGAAGTGCCAGTGATTCAATCAACATTCATAATTAATAATGTGCACAAAAGAAAATATACAATAACATGATTTCAGAAAACCCCATGTTTCTGTAGTTTGGCCAGCAGGTGTCACTCTTCCTCTGCTGTTGTGAAAACTCATCCTGTCAATTCATAGAAGGAAATTCATTATATTAAAAAAATTAAATAATCAAATTAACTTAAATTAAAATATGTGATTCTATTCTCAACAGTAGTGTTATCACCTCCTGGTTTTATCCCTAAAACTGTAACAACTCATTTTGTAGGAGCGAGCATCATTATTATTAATATCATTATTATTAATATATCATTATCATAGTGAAATGTTTCCCTCACAGACTCAACACGTCAGGAACTCGTTCAGCCTCGGTTCTGTTGTTTTGCAGCTTTAAACGACGAAACTCCCGTCTGTGAAAATCCTCCGATAAACAAACCTTCCCCCCCCCCGTGAAGCAGGAAGCAGTTAAAAGAAAATCACTGATTGTTGGAGCGTTGCTGCCTGGTGGGATTTAAAGGGACTCCCCCCCCCCCCCCCCCCCCCTGTCAGACTACGTATCTCTGGACGCTAGTTTCGTGTGTTAACAGATTTTCACGTCAGATCTCAGCTTCCTGCTCAGGGGACGAGAAAAACACCGGGCGGGGGTTTCAGCTCACTTACTTCCTGGTTCCCGGGTTAGTTAACAAAACGCAGTCGGGTGAGAATGTAAAACGATGTCGTCAGTGACGCGTGAACGACAGCGGAAATGTATGTTTGTAGAAAATGATTAAAGAGATAAATAATTAAACTTAAAGTGTGATTTCGTAAAAAAAAACACTGAGCGTGTTTTCTTTTGTCTTGTGTTTTTTAAAGGAATTCTCAAACTGTAAATGGAGATAGATGATGTGAAAAGTGAGGCCAAATAGTTTATCGCCCCCTGGTGGCTGGCTGCAGTAAAGGCAAGGCAAGCGCAACAATTTGTCAAGCAAAATAAAAGACATTAAAAAGTAGAATAAAAAGTCAAAGCAGTAAAGTTGAAGCAGTAAAATAATGTAAATAAATATAAATGTTTAAGATAATAAAATAAAATGATGGTTTGACCTTAAATTTGGTAAAATAGTTCAGTTAAAGTCACTTGAATAAAAAAGTTGATGCTTCAGTTATTCAACAGGAGATTCCTGTGTCACCAGGGGGCGCTCTACTGCAGCAGCAAGCAGGAAATGATCTCTTCTCTTTGACTCAACACATTGAAAGATTGATGCTGTTTTGAATAAATTAGAATAATAATTAAGAGCCGACCTGAGACCAGCTTCACTTTCTGTTGTGGTTTTTTAAAGGAGAAGCTGAATAATTAGAAACCTCTCGTTTCCTTTAATGAACTGGATCATGAAACGGATTTTAAACACGTTAAAGTTCTGAGTTAAAAAAGGTTTGAATGAAAAAGCAGAGTCGACATGTTTCACAGGTTTCAAAAATCATTTGAACTTTAGTCGACTGTTCAGAAAATGTCCGGCTGTGAAACTTAATATTTCACTTCACCGGTTTGAAAAAGGGGAAACACCGGATCGGCTCATTCTCGTGACTCACTGGGACGCGAGGTTCGATTCTGAAGAAACGCTGTGAAAAAGAAAACGCTGCAGGTTTGAAGAAAGGAAAACTCAAACTCAAAATGATGTTTGCAGAGATTTGACTTCTTTCAGCCTATGAAACATTTTGCAAGATTTTAAAACTTAGTTCCAATCATGCAGAACTTTGCTTCATTTAGCTGATTCGGTGTGTGTGTGTGTTATTTGCACCTCAGACCTTGGTCACATTTCACCTTCAGTCGTGTTTGTGGTGACGAGTCGTTCTCGGGCGCAGCCTCGAAGGCGAAGGCGTTTTTTGAAAAACGTCTTATCAGAACCGAAAGCTGTGAGAAGAGCAAACAGTGGGAAAAGCCGACGCACAAAACAATCAGCACGAAAAGAGAAAATCAAAAGAGACGTCGCACACGAGCGCAAAGGTCAACGCAGCAGCTGAGAGGAAAGAAACACAATAACACGTTTTTAAATTTACAAGTTTAAATGAAACTGTGTGTGTGTGTGTGCGCTTGGATACATGATGACATTCACTTTCTTCCTAGTGACTCAAGAGATGACATCATCCTCTCTCGTGACCGTATCAGATATTTTACCTTAAAAGGTCGAGTGAAGGTGAATCCTGTGGCACGAACTGTCACTCACAGATTAACTGATGAGAGTTGTGTGGTCAAGGTCAAAGGTCAAAGGTCAAAACTATCATTACCAAGGTCCAACGAGCACACACCACACACCACACACACTCACTCACTCACTGTCAGTCAGATGTGTAATAAACATGTGTCTGAGTCTCGTCAGCTGCAGCCTCACGACCTTGTGACCCGCTCGCTGACGAAATCCCGTTTACGTCCTGAAATAGAACGCCATCCTCACGTCAACAAGCCGAATCACGGCGAGCGGCACAAAGACCAGCCTCTGTTTGCTGAGTCACTGTGAGTCAGAGAGTCACGTTCAGCTCCTCCTGCACCACATGACTGCGTGTCACTGTTTGAAACCCCTCTGTGCGGTTTGTTCACGCTCCACTGATCGTCTGTGGCACGGAGCTGGAACCCCCCCCCCCCAGTCGAGCTGAAGGTCTGTTATCACCGGCCCGGCTGCGTGAGGCTGCTCACGTCTGAGCCTCTGAAAACATAACGGAACATGTTCTGTTGTCCCCGAGAGTCTTTACCTCCTGCTCTTCACATGAAGTTTCATATCCGACACAGGACAATGAAGAACCGGCTCCTGTGTGGTATCGGTGTCGCTTCCACCGCGACAATCGGCAGCTTTGATTCCTCTCGGTAAAAACCTGCTGAGCCACAGGTCATGTGATCTCTGAGCTGGCATCAGGTGTTTGAACGATCACCGCCGGTGCGTGATCTTCGTCACGAGTCAGCGCTTGAAACTTTCCCTCCGCTTCTCTCGGTGACATCAGCTTCTTAAAATCATGTTTCGGGTCAAACTCTGCTCGAGTTCAGTTTCTGGTTTCAGATAATTAGTTTTTTTTAAATTTTACACCAGTAGCACATTCCCCCCCCCCCCCCATTATTTGACTTGAGTTCTTCATTTGTATCCTGTGAAGCTGTTTGCTCCTGTGGTTTGAAAGGTGCTATTATAATTATTATTATTGAATTATAATTATAGATATTACTTGTATAACAGTAGTAATTGCCTTATTTCCTGTTACGTGACGACTCGCACTGTGTCGGGACCAGAGCCGGCTTTGAATCGTGTCCCGGCTTCACTTTCCATCCAGATCCCCCTGATCCAGATCCCCCTGATCCAGATCCCCCTGATCCAGATCCTCCTGATCCAGATCCCCGGATCCAGATCTGAGTTCCCTCCTTAGGGTTAGCACGGAGCTCGGCCTCGACGCAGAAAACACAAAAGCAAACAACGTGATCAGAAGCTGAAGATCGAGAAATGAGGCGTCAGCTCCGGTTCGTGGGATCGGAGCTGATCCACGATCAGATGCATTACACGGAGTTTACATCGCTGGTGACTCACAGCTACTGGCAATGAATCATGGGAAAACAACACTGACATCATCCTTTTATTTCTCACTCGTGTCCCTCTTTCATCCACGGTAGTAGTAGTAGAGACCGTGTTGTGTGTGTGTGTGTGTGTGTGTGTGTGTGTGTGTGTGTCTACATTATTGATTCCCCCTGAGCCACTACAGGCCCTAATCTGTGTGCTGCGACCTGATTGGCTACCCGATATCCAGGCCTCTGCCGATTGGACGACGTGAGATCCCTCGTTAGGAATTCATGATGACACAGGCTGAGGTCACGCTGCTGATGGGGGGGGGGGGGTGATGTCATCAGCTCACCTGAGCGAGCGGATTGGACCAGAGAGGGAGGGAGGGATAAAACCCTAACGCTAATAAACAGTATAATAAAGTACAATATATTTGAAGTATACATTTTCTTTTATACGTTTAAATTTCTATTCTTTTTAAAAATATGTTTACATTTGTATATTTCTATATGTGTATATTTGTGTCTGCAGCAGTGAAAATGACAATGAAAGTATTTGAAATAAAAACCCAAACATAAGTCACAATGAAATAAAATATGAAATATATTTGTTACGGTAGTAAAACAAATACATTTTCGGGATATAAGACATTCTCCAAAATAAAATATGTATTATTATAATTCTTTCCCTCCACATACATACGAGAGGCAAAGTTTGAGGTCTTGCTCAAGGACCCTTCAACACAAGCTGGTTGGGTTTAACACCCCCAACCTTCCAGTACAAGGGGAACCTGAGCCACTACATTATGAAGATACTGAGAAAACCAATAAACAGGAAAAATTAAATAATAAAACATCAATAACTGTATCAATCAGTAGATGTCAGGTCCATGAGAACTGTATGAATCAACTCTTTTAATTTATAGAGTAAATAAAAGCTTCATCACATCACATCACGTTTTCTGTCTCTCACGTCGGCTGCTTTAACAATAAAGATATGATGAGTTCATATCACGGATCCTGATGATATCCGCACTTTGGGCCACGTCTGGCAAATCTGGGACTAAACTATTTGACTCTGTGTGAAGTTTTACTACATAAAACCAAATCCATCATCTCCACAGTTTGTATTTCTGCTTCTACTTAAACTTAAACACAAGAAGAGTCTTTTAGACGAGAACCACTTCATGAAACTATTAATTTCACGAAGCGGTGTAAGATTTCATCAGCGGTGACTCGACACGAAAGCTGATGTGAAAACAGCCGACAGGAGATGACTCAAGGTTTGTCGAGCTGAGGTGAAGCCGTGTTATGAAACGAGGTCGCGGATCAACACCGCGGCCGCATGTGACCTCGGTGTGCGGCTCGGGAATCTGCCGTGTCATTTCAGGCCAGGAAGGAGGAAAGAGAAAAAAGGGAACCAGACACACAAAACAGGGTTTCCCAGCTGCCGAGAGAGAGAGTGAAGACAAACACGCTGAGTCACGGGCGGCCGACACACACAACTGCTGCTCCTGTGTTACCGGGAGAAAGCAGTGGAAGCCCCCGAGTTAAAGTTTAACCCTTAACCGGAGGAGGAGAGATTCCTCTTGGTCACACTGGTGTCAAATATTAACTTCTAATATAAATCCAACCTTTGAATTTTCATATTTTTCAGGCCTGGACTTCCTCGTCTCACTGTGTGTCTGTGTGTGTGTCTGTTTGTGTGTCTGTTTGTGTGTGAGTTTGTGTGTTTCTGCTGTTGTCAAGCCTCAGTTTGACATTTTGTCCATTTTATGTACGTGGTAGTTTTTGTAGATGTTTAAATATATAAATACACAGATGCTAACATTAGACAGCAGCCGTGGAATGTCGTCTATGACTACGAGTCTATTTACACAGTGACATGTTAACTCTATTAATATCCACACGGTGATGTCATGTCAAAGCTTTGCTCCTCTCGTACGAGACAAATAAAAACCAGTGTTCTGACGTCACTGATACCTAAACCTGGGTGTGTGTGTGTGTGTGTGTGTGTGTGTGTGTGTGTCTGTGTGTGTGTGTTTGTGTTTTGCAGCTGCCAAGGCCACGAAAACCAGTTTACACATGATCTAAAAATAACACCGCAGAGCCGCCGAGGATGTGACGCCACGTGAAGAGCGCCGAGGCCTCGAGGTTCTGGGAGTCCTGGGAACCGTCCGGATCCGAGTCGCGTCTCCTCGGATCCAAACCTGCAGAGAGAGAACGTCAGAGCGAGTTCAGGGAGGAAAATACAGATAAATATATATATATATATATATATCTGTATTTATACTTTTATAAAAAGTAAATTATCTTGAATAAAGTAAATTATAGATACATGAAATACATTTATTGGGATTTGAATGTTTCCTGAGTAACAGAAATACTTTGTGAATTCTGCAAAATAAACAAGAATATTATGAATTTAAAAAATGCAGTTTCTTGAAAAGAGGAAGGAGTCACAGACAAAGTGGATGTGAACTCTTCAGAATGGGACGTGGCCCCTGCAGAGGTTTCCCTTCCTTCCTCTCTCTCTCTCTCTCTCCCTCTCCTCTCTCTCTCTCTCTCTCTAAGTCTCTCTCTCTCCCTCCCTCCCTCCCTCCTCTCTCTCTCTCTCTCCTCCCTCTCCCTCCCTCCCTCTCCCTCCCTCCCTCCCTCCCTCTCTCCCTCTCTCTCTCTGTCTGTCGTCGTGCCAGAGGTGGAAGTCCGCGAGGCGTGAAGCTGTTGTCGCCACGGTAACAGCCGTGTAAACATAAACACAGGGGGTTAGTGGAGCAGTCTGATCGGAGATCAGCTTTCACAGTCGACGGGTTCAGCTGTGCAGAGGAATCATGGGAAATCCGTCCTGGACCAGTGATCACGTCCACTCGCACTCTGCATCCACCTGAATGTGTTCGGGATTTATTTGACGTGAAAGTATTTCAAACGGGAGGAAGCTCAGTTTGACAGGGAAACTCCCAAACAGTTCAAATAATCTTGATCGCCCCCTGGTGGCTGGCTGCGGTACAAGTTGTAAACCCAGCCTCCACGTTAGCAGATGGGACATGGACCAAGCAAAAAGAAATTAAAGCGCTCGTTGAATGTTTCTGTTAGGAGCCGTAGCTTCACGATCACTGAACATGTCGTCTACACTCGATACAACAAATCACGAGTCAGCATGAAAACGCTTTATCTAGAAATCCAACAGTAACGTACTCACTATCTGAATCAGTGACAGATTTAAACGTAACATCTGGTTGGTGACACTCTCATTGGCTAACGTGGGTTTCTGTCGGAGCTGATTATCGTAAATATCCATCATGTCTACGATTCGAGATCAGGGAGGTCTCGACACAATCGGTAGCGTTAAGATTATTACTATGCGATTGTCGAAGAAGGCTAATCGGCCCAATTACCTCCCAGTGCGCAGCAGCTCTTACAGAATCTCAATTTCATTTTTTGTCGCGTTTCCGTTTAGGTTTCGTTGAGTCAGCGTATCGCACGATGCAGTGATACAGGACAGGTTCAAATCCCCCGAGGAACACGTCAGGGAATGAAAGAGAAACGTCCCGATGTCTGAGACAAAGCTCGACGCCGAGGCAGCACGATGGGACATTTCCTCGCTCAGCGTTTTCCATGAACGCAGATACATTCCTCTGTCGGGGTGAGAATCAACCCGACAGGTTTTCATTCCACAGATGCTCGGCATGCTCCTTGTTTTGTTGTCTGCTCGTTTCGATGTCAGAGTGACACGTGATGACGGTGAGCGTTGCGTAAGTAAAAGTACGAGTCATAACTTTAACCATTAAGAGGCTGGAATCCTGCTGCACCACACAACACGTGAACTGTAATCGTTAATGGGTTAATTAAGTCTATTACATATTTTCTCCAGTGCCAATAAATCTGTAATATCATTACCGCTGCAAGGAGGTTACGGTTCACCCCTGTGCCGCTGATAATTGAAGGAAATTCTGCAACGCACCTTTAACTGAAGTAGAGAAGTGGTTATAAATAAGTGTGACTGGAGCAGCAGGAGCATGTTGGGAGAGTAACGTACCAGAAGGAGGGAAGAGGGAAGGAGGGAAGAGGGAAGAGGAAGGAGAGGAAGAGGGAAGAGGGAAGAGGAAGGAGAGGAAGAGGCTGCGCCGTACTATGCCTTTAGCAGTGCGACTGCAATCTTATATGATCGTCGTGCGTTTCTACGTCTGTCTGGTTCTCCTTTGGACTCTGCGCTTCTCTCTCCTTCCTTTCCTCTCTTCTTCCTTCCCTCTTCTCTCCCTTTCCTTCCTTCTCTCCTTTCCTCCCCTCCTCTTCCTTTCCTCTCCTCGTCCTTTTCCCTCCTTCTCTCCTTTCCCTCTCTTCTCTCTTTTCCCTTCTCTCTCCTTTTCCTCTCCTTCTTTTCCTTTCCCTCCTTTCCCGCCTTCCTCTTGGCCGCCTCCTCCTTCCTTCTTCCTCTTCCTCTTCCCTCCTCTCTCTTTTTCCTCTTCCCTCCCTTCCCTCCCGCCCTTCCCCTCTCGCCTCTTGCCTCCTCGCCTCTCCCCCCCTTCCCGCCGCCTCTCGGCCCGCCCGCGCGCGGCCCGGCCGGGGCTGCCCCCTGCCCGCCCTCCTCGCGCGTCCCGCCTCCTTCGCGCTCCCTGCCCCCCTCGCGTGCCTCGTCGCGTACGCCGGCCGACTGGGTCAGCGCCGGCGCCGCGGTCCGCGCCGGCGGCCGTGGCCGGCGGCGCGGCAGGGCCGGCGGCGCGCTGGGCACGGTTGTGAAGAAGGGAGCGAGTGCTGACTGGAGGAAAGAAAGGATGTAGTGAGAGACGAGGGGGGGGGGGGATTGCGAGGCTCATGTCGTGGTATCATCAGTCAGAGCTGCGTTCCTTCACCGTGAGGTCGACGGTCCAAAACCTCCACGTCACCGACTCCGTCACCGAGCAGCTATATTTACATCCATGTGCTAATGTTAGCTTCAGCTGCAACGCCATGAACACGGGGGGGGGGGGGGGGGGGGGGGCGACACGATCCTGTTCCAGATCTGGACCAAAACAAACTGTATGTGGAGCACATACTTATTAAATATTATACTTGTTTCATTCTAATGACGACACAGTCTCATCAAAACGTCTGAGACTTCTCTGTAAGTCTCAGAAATCACAAGACGTCATCGTTTCTTTTTTCCAACTTTCCACAGAATCCGATCTTATTCTCACTTGTTTCGTTTCTCTGTGTTTGCCTTTAAAACTTCATAATCCATATCATGTGCAATGAAAAACCCCAAATATTGAATGATGGGCTGAATATTTAGTTTCCCTGTGTTTGACTTGACTCTCTAGATATTTGCTTTGTGTTATTTACCAGAACTTCCATCAGTGCACACAAAGTTCATACGATCCATCCCCACACACAAGCTGATGGTCACGATCGCATTACGTTTGTATTTAATCTGCACTTTTCTTTCTTCATCTTGACATTCTGACATCATGCGGCTGAACCCACATGTACCGATTCAAAGGTTTGATTCCAGAATCAGCATTCACTGAACTCGGTCATTTCCTGAAAGCTTGACAGAATAAGGGCGAGAACAACTTGTCTCTCCCGAGCAGATTCCTCCGAGCGGATTCCTCCGAGCAGATTCCTCCGAGCAGATTCCTCCGACCTGACCTGACAGTAAACGTCTCTCGCTCGTTCTCCGGTTGCTTCATATCAGGTTTTTACGGTTCGTGTCGGCAGAATCGATTGTGAGATGAAACACACTCGACGGTTCTCATCAGTGTCACCAGGCCAGGAAATACCAGAAGCTGTTTCCTCATCCACAAAGTACACACACAGACACGCACACACACACACACACACACACACACACACACACACACACACACACACACACACGCACACACACACCAACACAGCTCTGTGTGTGTTGTTTCCTTTTGTTTCTATCTGATTTCCTGAAACTTGTATTCTGATCATTCACCTCCACTGTGATCGGCTCAGTCAGAACCGTGTGATGTGATGCAATCGTCTAAATTTGCTGATTTAACAGCCGCAAAGGTCGAATTCACACAAACGACGAGCTCGACCTTTAAGAGTGACACCACAGACGACGGTGCAGTCCAGCGGTGAACACACACACGAGGCTGGTTCCTGTTCTCTGCATCCAGGTTTTGCAATTTCATGCCGTTTCTGTGTTGCACAATCTGAGCGTAAACATGTAACCGTGGTTTTGGCTCTGTTGAGAAATCCAACCTGACAAACGGCTTCTGGTAACAATCCAGCCCATCAGCCGCTCACGCAGCTCCCCTCAGCCCAGCCTCACGTATCCCATCACTCGGCTGAAACGCAGAACAAACTTGTGTGAACCCGCTCGTTCTGTGAAAGCGATGATGAAACTTTAATCACGCCTGCAGCGAAGAGGAGACGCAACAAAGGAGATTCAAAGTTCACAAAAACAGGAAGGTTGTTCGTGGCACTTAGTTAAACTGCAGCTGTGGAGGTGCAGAGGGAAATTATGTGTCTGACAATAAACCTTGTGCAGCACAAACTGTGACTGGTTTAAACTTATATATAACAGAAGTTCATATGGTTGAGCCCCTTGAAGGTCATTTGTTTGTGATATCAAACGTTAAAAAGTTCCTGGATCTGCAACGTAACTCGTAACTTCGCCCGACGTGGAACTTTCACCAAGTTACACCGAGATCTTCAGCAAATGTGCGACAGATTCAGGAAGAAGGAAACAAAGGGACAGAAAATCAGCTGCAGAACGATGACGGGAAGTTTTCAACCTGGAGGCAGCCGGAGCAGGAAGTCATTAATACATAATTATTACTATTAACAGTGTAATTATGTTTCCTTTGTTCGAAATGATAATCGTCCACCTGAACTTCTTCCTGCTAAGTTGTTATATTGTTCTGTTGCAGACTGCATGTTCTGTGGTTAGAGAGCAAGGAGGAAGTGTGTGTGTGTGTGTGTGTGTGTGTGTGTGTGTGTGTGTGTGTGTGTGTGTGTGTGTGTGTGTGTGTGTGTGTGAGAGAGATTAAACTTGAATGAGCCCTGGGGGGGGAAACTGGGTCACTGCAGCAGAATACGAGTCAAACTCAAACAAAGGGAAAGTATTCAGATAATCTGCAGTGACTTCAACTCTGAGCTCAGTTTCATTCTGCCTCAGATCAACAGACAAATGGAGTTTATTATTATTATTATCGTCATGTAGGACTATTATCTGATTTCAAACCAGTTTCAAATCTGTTTTTATTATGGTGCTGAATTATAACTATAATAAAGCCTCAAAACAGCAGCGGAAGCAAAGCGAGCGACTGAGAAGCGAAACCAGTGAAAGTGATCGTGAACCCGAGGGAAGCTAAACGACAAGCGAGATTCAGATCGAGAGCGAAACAGAACGGAAGTGCGATGATCAAATTAGATAACACACACGAAAACACGCAGATTCAAACAAACCACAAAAGATGCAGAACAAGTGTGAAACAGCGAAGAAGCCTCACACAACAGCGTCGGCAGTGAAAGGGTGGGAGGAGCATCAAAACCACAGCTGCAGAAAAAGACACAAAACACGACTGGAGAAGCAAAACAAGTGAAAAGGATCATATCATCGGGAGATTACCCAGAGTTCAGTGCACGAACGCAGCAGCAGCAGAGAGAGAGAGAGAGACGCAGGATGACCACAGAGACGCAGGGAACAACCGTCACCATGACAACAGAGAAAAACAACCACAAAGAGACACACAAGAGATACACAACTCCGTCTCAAAATGTCCCCAAGAGTCACAGCAGACAAACATCACAATCTCGTCGAGGTCAGAGTTCGTGACGCGTCGCACGAAGCTGCCGATTGTTACTTTCTGATCTGGGGCCTGTTTTAAACTCTGAATCACGACTCTGACTCCGGTCGTGTTATTGTGACGAATCATCACCGCATCAATCCATCGGGGGGGCATGGGTTCGACCTCTGTGTGTGTCTGTGTCACGACCGTGGAGATCGGACAAAGTCTCTGAAGCCTGAGACGAACAAAGTCTGGTCCCCGGTAGAACTTTAACTTAAAGAAAGAAAGAATGAAGTCAAAGTAAAAAGGAAGAAAAAACCAAATGAAATGAGTGAAACACAAAGAAAGTCCAGGGTTCATGTTTCATCACGACACAGCGATGATACTTTATATATAAACTCCACATCACAGCCGCAGCCACGGGTCATTGAAACCTACCATCTGAAATATCAGAGTCAAATAAACAAATAAATCCATCTTTAGTTTCATTTAGTAAACAGTGAGTAAACTGCACCAACGATAAAAAGATCCAGGACTTCATATTCAAATGAGACGTTTCATAACCAGTTCAAAACTTGTTTAAATGATATATTGTGTGTTTGTTCTTTTGACTTATTGACTGAGCAGCAAACTGATAAGGTATTTATGACCTGATACTATGTGATACTGTACATGATACTGTGATTCTATGGGAATATGATACTGTGATACTATGGGAATATGATACTGTGATTCTATGGGAATATGATACTGTGATACTATGGGAATATGATACGTGATACTAAGGAAAATATCTTTTTTAATAAGAGTTCTTGTTTTGTTTGATCAGCAAAAAGCGAATTGAATCTGATCAACGTCACTTTAATGTCAAACGACTGATTTAACTAATAAGGAATAACAAATTCAGCCGTGTGATAAAATAATCTGTTACTCGATCTGTTGTTTAATGTTCAGATCATTTCGTGAAATCCCTTTTAACAGGATCACAAACGTTATGAACGGTAGAAATCAACGAAGCAGCGTGAACCTGCAGAATCACTGCGTCGCCGTCATCGGCTCCGTTTACAGGAACGAGATGAATCACTCAGATCGAAAGTGCAAAGGATCCGTTCAGCACATTGACATGTACAGTAAAGAGCTGCGGGACGAGGAAGAGGAAGATGAAGACGTCCATCACTGTTTCACACCCTGCAGCATCA
This sequence comes from Reinhardtius hippoglossoides, assembly GCA_006182925.3. Classification (NCBI taxonomy): domain Eukaryota; kingdom Metazoa; phylum Chordata; class Actinopteri; order Pleuronectiformes; family Pleuronectidae; genus Reinhardtius; species Reinhardtius hippoglossoides. The sequence continues at coordinate 1,430,517 of CM031689.1, forward strand.
TCTGTGGCGTGATGCTGGAGACAGGGAGGGAGGGGAGAGAGAGGGGGGGGGGAGGGGGGGAGAGAGAGAGAGGGAGAGGAGAGGAGGGGGGGGTATTTCCTGGATTCCCCGTGATGGAGAGGAAGAAATAGAAGAGGAGGAGGAGGAGGAGGAGGAAGAGCCGCTGCTTCCCGGAAGAGATGACGTAATCTGCAGTGAGAACAAGAAGGGCACTGATAAAATAAATAAATAAATAAATGTTACTTTATTATGACAAATTAACAAATAAGATAAATATGTTGTTATTAAATATAAAGTGTGATATAATGATTTAACAAATATATAATTGTTTTCTTATTTAACAGTTTATAAATATTAAAATGTTATCACCATTATTTTATATATATATTGATGATTATTTTACCAGTTGCATTATGGTGGTCTTATTAAGTTTTCTATACAACTTTTCTATAGCTCCTCCTCCTCCTCCTCCTCCTCCTCATCTTCATCCTCCTCCTCTTCCTCCAGGAGCAGATTACGTCACCCTCTTCCTTTCCGGGAAATAAAGCCTCTCATCCTCTCGATGGATCTGCCGGGCAACCAGCAGGGGACCGGGAAGACACACCGGGACGTTGATGGGCCTCCAGCTCCTCCAACAACAGTTACCATCAACATGTCCATGCTGGGAAATGAGAAAACTCTAATCAAACAAACACTTTCATCTGAAAAGCTGAAAATCTGAGGACGGAGACCAGAAAACCCTGATTTGACTGATACCAACATCCCAGTTTCTGAGGTTTGCTAACGGCACACGATGGAATCTGAGAGTCGAGGCGACGGCACCAAAAACAAACAAAAGCAGAATAAAATCTCAAAATACAAACCACAAGCTATAAAATAAATGTGATCGATCTCTAGTCACCAGCTCATTATGACAGTGGGACTTTAAACAGAGGAACATAATCTAAATTCTAGTAAATCAAACTTGACTGAATAAACAAACCTTTGTGTGATTCTCTGGAACGCGGCCTCGGACTCTGACCAGTGATTCAACCTTCACTTTCTCTTCCACCGGGAGTCAGGGGGAGGAACTCCCTGACAACCCGGTGTTGTTCCCTCATAGTGAAACTCACGGTTTATTTCATATCTCCCGTCGTGCGAGGTGGAAGGTCCACGAAGCAAACGCACCCCGCAGCTCCGCAGGTGGAAGTGAGAGGGGCGGAGACTAACGCAGGTCTTCTTATAGTGACCGAGCTTTTCTCCGGAAGCTCTGCGATCGTCACGTTAGGCCTCGTCCTACTATCTTTAATTTAAAAAAGCTAAATTGATTCTGCTAATGTCTCGTTGTTTTCACTTCTCCTTCACCAGAGAGAGAACATCACACTTGTGCCACAGCTCAGGACCGGCCCAGTCAGACCAGTACAGTTTAGGTGTTGGTACCAGGACGAGACTCAACTCATCCCTGTTAGTTGGGATTCTTGCGTTTTAGCTGATGTAATCGTTCCTTTTCTCTCTGTCAGTTAATTCATCATTTGTTGATTCATGGAAATTATGCAACAAAACATGACATAATGCATTTTACGATCAAAAGCTTCCTCAAAACCAAATAGAACCAGTTTTACATCCTGTTTAAAATCCCATTTAAAATCAACATGAGTGTTTGAAACATAAATCCCACAGCTAAATATTCAGAAGTCTGAAATGTTGTAAGTGTTTTTTTTAAAAAATAAATGACACACAGCTGCACTGGCAACAAACCCTTCAAATATAAAAATAGAGAATGTAATATTTAGCCAGCGGGTTAGCGCTCCGATCATTTGGTATTAATAGTCGACAGGGTCAGCGATGACTTCACGCAGCGCAGCATCAATCTGGATCACCACACTGACCTCATAAACTTTTCAACACCCGAGTGTCTGAGAGAGAGACGCTGTGTGTGTGTGTGTTGTGTGTGTGTGTGTCTGTGTGTGTGTGGGGGGGGTGTTTCTGTCTGTGTGGGTGTTTCTGTGTGTGTCTGTGTGGGTGAGAGTCCACAAGGCACACGTCCAGTAACACTGGAGTCATCTATGTCCTTTCACATGAATCAAAACCAAAAGAAAAAACAGAACTAAAAAGCTGAAGTGGGTCTCTGGGCTGAGCTGTGACAAACCGGACATAACGTATTTGACAAAGGAAGCTTTTAAGGAACTCGCGTCTATATATTCATATTTTATGAGTGACGCAAACTTCTTCGACTGAGGCTGAAACTCTCGACAATTGCAAAACCAAACCATATATGGCATCTTGTTGGTTAAAGTAGAAATATTGCACAGAGGTCGTTTTCCCCAAGTGGATTTTTGTGCCTTGAGATTTAAACTTTTACAATTTAAATAATCGAAATCAGTCGTCCTACCTCACAAGTTTTCAGTTTTCACAATGAGATAAAAAATAACTCCTCCTGAGAACAGATGTTTCATGTTTTCATAACTCTGTGATTTCATTTCATCTCCAAAACGTTCAAACCCTGAAACCTGACGAAGAGATTCCATCAGCAACACGGATATTTAAAGGTTTTCTGAAGAGTCTGAGCAGGGAAACACCGTCGGGTTGATCAGTGACTGCAGATGTATCACAGCTGACTTATTTGAGCGTGACACAAAGTGGAAAATCAACACGGACGTGTTTTCAGCTCAGTGTGAAGGCTTCCCTGGAAACCGTGTGTGATCCAGAGTGAACAAACACACACCCTAACAAACACACACACACACACACTGACAACAGATATGGAAGTTTCTAGATCAGTCAGTTCAGTCCCAGTTCAAGGTCATGTTTCCTGTTGTAATGATCACTTCGGGTAAAGCCAACATATGAGCCTATTTCCACATTTCACAATTTCTGAACTCTGTATTGTTTCTGAGAAAGACGCTGGAGGTGGCAAAAGTGAAAGTCGCAGAATCCGGACGCTTCTAGGATGCGTCCGCCACAGGCTTTGAACTGGAAATGACAGGAAATGAGGAAAAAGAGGTGGCGGAGGAAGGGAGGCGGCCGTTTGACCTCAGTTACTGTAATTGTGCAGCTGGTCAGAGGTCAGAGGTCACGATCGGGTGGGTTAATCGTAAAAAAGTCACCGGGCGACCTCAAACTTGAGATTTCCTCAAGTTGACCTGGCGTTAACAGCAGATCTGTGGTTTGTCGTTAGGCTACTGACAAACTACTCCAGTGTAATAAGCACCGCTACCAATACTAATCTCACTTGTGCCATTACAACCAGCTGCTAACTTCTATTTCCAGTAAAATAAAGTTGTCCCATCTCACAGCAGCTCTCAGGAAATCCTCCGTCTGTTCCAGCCGGCGAGAAAAGAAGATCAACCGATTAAGACTCATTAAGACGCAGAATGTGGTAGATTACAGTAAAGCCACTTCACGGCCACAGGCAGTTTTTACGAGCAGCTCAGACACAGTGAATAAATCCATCAGGGGACGAGTGAAGCTTCAGGATTCAACAACACATCGATGTGTCTCTGTGTGGAACCTGGTTTCATACTGATGAGACGTGACCACAGAACAACCTGAAGATGGAGAGAGAAAAGAGAAAGAGAGAAGGAACCGGAAGAAGAAGAAGAAGAAGAAGAAGAAGAAGAAGAAGAAGAAGAAGAAGAGAAGAAGAAGAAGAAGAAGAAGAAGAAGTACAAGTTAAATTTAGTTAAAAGTTAAATAACGTTTTCAAAAGTTAAATTAAGTTAAAAGTTAAAGTACAGATGAGAGAGGAAGACTAAGAGATGAGGAAGAAGGGGGGGGGCTTGTGGGTGGATGGAGCAGAGAAAAGAAGGAGAGGAGGAGGAGGAGGAGGACAGGTGGTAAAAAGGGGAGAATAGAGGAGGGGGAAAGAAGAGAGGGAGTGAAGAGTGAGGAGGAAGAGGAAAAGAATCGGGAGAGATTGAGGAGGGGAAGAGGAGGAAGAGGAGGGAGGGAGGGAGGGGGTGAGAGGAGGAAGAGTGGAGGAGGAGAAAGAGGAGGGAGTAAGGGAGGGGGGTGAGAGGAGGAGGAGGAGGGAGGAGGGGGTGGAGAGGAGGAAGAGAGGAGGAGGCAGGGAGGCATGGAGAAGAGGAGAGTGAGGAGGAAGAGGAGGAAGGGAGGGAGGAAGAGGAGGAGGAAGAGAGGAGGAGGAAGAGGAGGAGAGGAGGAGGAGAGGAGGAGCAGGGAGGAGAGAGGGAGGGGAAGGAGATGGAGGAGAGGAAGAAAGGGGGAGGAGGGAGGAGGGATGAGAGGAGGAAGAGTGGAGGAGGAAGAGGAGGAGGAGGAAGGAGGAGGGAGGGAGGAAGAGGAAGAGGAGGAGGAAGAGGAGGGAGGTCTCTCCTGTTATGGCGCAGACTCCATCTTGCTGAGTTGCATCATCGCAGCCACAGCCGTCTATAAATAGGATGACGTCACCCCTCTGCTCTCTGTCCTCCGTCCTCCACCCCTCCCTCGCCCCTCCCTCCCTCGTTACATTCCTGGTGGCGTCACCAGGCCACGCCCCCTCCACGCTGCTGTAAATACTCGTGTGATGCAACGCGTCAGGCACAAGCGCAACTTTTACGCACGGAGCAGCGCGAGGAGCGGAGCGACAATAAGAGGAAAACTTCCCCGACTTCACTTCACTCGTCCGGCCACTGACACCTCACACAGGTAGGTCCCTCTGTTACTCCGCTGGAGGAGGAGGCGGTTCTCCCCCGGTCCCAGGCCGCGGGGAGGCTGTGCTGTCCCGGGCAGGGAGCGGCGGCGCCCCGGTGCGCTCTCCGATGTCCCGGGACACTTCAGCCAAACTTCTCAACTCGCTTCTCCCGTTTCCCTCTGGTTCCGACCGAGACACGGAACCTTCTCACTCTGGTTCCGACCGAGACACGGAACCTTCTCACTCTGGTTCCGACTGAGACACGGACACTTCTCACTCTGGTTCCGACTGAGACACAGAACCTTCTCACTCTGGTTCCGACTGGAATCTTCCATTTTAAAGACTCGATTTGATTTAATAACAGTTTTTATGGATGTTTTTAACAGATATTTGTGATTCGTGTCTTTTACTTGTTTCACATCACAGTCATTTAGATAAAAAGAAAACAATACACTTTAAAGTTTGCTTTTCTTTAAAATGACACGATGTGTTTAGGGAACAGGCGTTTTTAATTATACATTTTAATAACAACAGAGACTTAACACAACTCACTCACAAGAGCAGACAAAACCACAACACAACATTATTATATCACAACCTCATAAACAGGCCCAACATAGGTAAATAAATGATTATACTTTTAAAATGCTTCAAGTTCAGAGAACTGAAGTTTATTTCGCTGTTGTTCTTATATTTGTTGATACTTCAGATGGAAAACTACAGTGTTTTCTGTAAAATTGCCTTAAATGTTTGTTTTTAATCATTTTTGTGAGAGAACAGAAGTTTGATTCACAGTTATTTTTATGGTTCTGATGAAAAACAACTGTTTCTATTCTCACTTTTTAAAATTATATGTATAAAGATGATAAAAAAAACTTACCCTGAAAATCAACATCAACTTTAGATGAAAATGAAAAACACAGTTATTATAATAATAATAATAAAAAAACAGATGTAACTTTAATTAACCTTTAAGTTTGATCAAGTTTTTGAGAAACATAAAAACCACAGAGCTCCTTATGAAAACACTTCAGGAAAAAACAACATAATTATATTATTTCTCATGTTATTTTTCCTTCCTGATACAGACTGTGTTTGTTTTGGTCTCACTGAGCTGAACCTCATAATCATCTTATCAAACCAATCGTCATAATTCTCCATGAGTCACTGCTCCGCTCACTAAACAAACACTTATAAATGATTATCTCAAACTATTTATGACACCGGCTCTCAAAAAATGAGCTCAAATTTATGTTGTTGCCTTGTGGAAGATCAAATCTTGACTTTTAAACACTAAACTCACCCAACATCTTGTGTTCCAGACTCTCATGAAGCATTTTACATCTTTGTTTTTATTTATTTTCACATATTAAACACTAATATTACAATGAATCTTAATAAGTTGCCTGTGGCTTAACTTGATTGTGAACCCTCCCACGCTTTAATGTATTTGTATCAGCTCCCGACTTCATAAGCTCTTTTTAAATATTAGTTTTGTTTCCCAGTAACTGTAGTTTGTTTTCCTGTGAGTAAGTCCAAAGTGACTCACACTGATCTGTTTGATTCTTTCCAGAATGATGCTGCAGCACTCGGGTCCCTCGCTGGCCGACATCAGCTGCTCCGCCCTGGTGCCCTGCCTGTCCCCCCCGGGCAGCCTCACCCTGGACGACTTCACCAACTTCACCCCCATGGTGAAAGAGGAGCTGCGGCTCGCCATCCAGACCAAGCGCCTGTCCAACGGGCTCAGCGTCGACATGAGCTCGGACGGGGCCAGCTCCAGCTCGGACCGGGCCTACGACGAGCCTGCCCGAGGATCCGGGCTCAAGAGAGAGGTACGTGAGTCAGAGGGGAAACTATACGACAGGCCGGGCGTGGTTTCACCAAATGAGAGCGTTGGCTTATTGCAGGGTTCAATGTTCACGGTGTGTAATTCTCTCTGGTTTTCAGATGGTGGGTGAGGAGCATGACAGGAGGAAACGGAGGAGAGAGAGGAACAAGGTCGCGGCTGCAAAGTGTCGCAACAAGAAGAAGGAGAAGACCGAGACTCTGCAGCAGGTACTTTTTAACTTTCATCCTTCACCGAGTTCACATCGAAGCTTCTCCACGTTTTCAACCCCAACATTTTAAATGATCATCAATACAACATTTCTAGTTCAACAAATCACAAAGACGAATGATTTCACAAATAAGCATGAGAGGAAAGTCTGAACTGATCTCCGTCCTTGTCTCTGCAGGAGTCGGAGAAGCTGGAGTCGGTCAACTCGGACCTGAAGGCTCAGATCGAGGAGCTGAAGCAGCAGAAGCAGCAGCTCGTCTACATGCTCAACCTGCACCGGCCCACCTGCATCGTGCGAGCGCAGAACGGCCAGACGCCCGAGGACGAGAGGAACCTCTTCATCCAGCACATCAAGGAGAGCACCTTACAACTCCACAACATCACCTCCTCCACCACCTCCTCCCTCTCCTCCTGTCCTCCCTGTCCTCCCTCTCCACGCTGTCCCCCCTCGACGGAGGACTCCTGTCCCTCGACCACATTCACTGTCCCGGTCTCCTATGAGCCGCTCTCCACTTCTCTGGGACGACGCTTCCACCCGCTGCCTCTGATGTGGCACAGACCGTTTAGACTTACGAGACGTGCCGGACTCCAGCTTCGGACTCGGACTCATTCAGCATCCACCTCGCTGCTACAGGGAGTGACACCCCCCCCCCCCCGCTCTCTGAAACCTGATTGGACAGCTGACATACAATGGACAGCACCTGTTTTCAAACAGTCAGGGCCAAGGACGATGCTAAAGCACTAAAAACTAAATGATCATTGATTGTCTTTTTTTATTTACAGGTATTTTGAATAGATGAAAGTCTGATTTAGTGTCTGGGTTTTGTACCAAAGTGATTTCATGGTGATCAAGGCACACGGTTTATCTGTTCGCCCACAAAGAACGTAGTTACAGAACAGCGCACGAGTGAGTTTGAGCTGCGAGACACTGACTTGAAAGCAATGTTGTTTGCGCTTGTTGTATGAAAATCTGTATATTTATTAAGAAACTACTGTCGTTGTTGTATTAACCCTGTCGCTCGTCCTTTATACAACATGAACTATACGTCTGCTGCCACCACTAACCACTCAGGTCGGACGCCGGCTGTAGAAGTCGCACTGTAAGTTTATTTTATTGCCTCGTTTCGCAGCTAAACCTCTGAAAGAGCGTGAGGCCGCGCATCGACACCGCCTCGCTTCTTCGTCCGGGTCCTTTTCAACGTGCCGGGGATCGAACTGCTCGCGTGGACAGAGGTCGGTTTAGTTTGAAGATGCTGTTTACATATGAGAACGCAGTCGCAGGATGTGGCCTAAGTCAGGTTGTGGGGGGTCGACCACCGTAGCAGCAACGGTTGCAAAAGGGAAATTAATTTGCAGGCAGGGTTTGTGATTCTGCACCTAACACACAGTATAAACGCCGATATACTCCTATATGCAGACGATACTTTACTTTACTTAAACGTTTGAGATGTGCCGTAGGGAAGATTGCCCAAGGAAAAAGTGAATCGTGTAATTTCACAAGTACACTTTAATTATCACTGCGTTCCCTCTTAAACACACCGAGTGTTGTTTTTACATCCTCTGTGACGATGAAGCTACATGAGTGTTATTTTTCAGACGTGTGTTTTCTACCGAGAATCTTGTATATTGTATTGACTGCGCATTGACTCTGTGCTACTGTACATAAACACCAGATGCCTCCTTTGGTTTGGACATAGCAAAAAAAAAAAAAAAAGATATAGGTTGTTATTTTATAATAGTGTATTTATTAAATTTGTCGGTTTGAAAGTTGTGTTCCACTGGATATCGTTAGCTAGGTATCAGAAGTGTTGCGTCACCTTTTGGCTCGTCCTCCACTCAGACTCATGGTTCAACGTGTGTGTGTGTGTGTGTGTGTGTGTGTGTGTGTGTGTGTGTGTGTGTGTGTGTGTGTGTGTGTGTGTGTGTGTGTGTGTGTGTGTGTGTGTGTGTGTGTGTGCGAGGCTGAACAACATCTGTACATATTACAACAAGAGAAGGGAAATAAATAGGTTGTTGAATTGTGGAAGACGGTTTCTATTGTGTATCGTGTGTGTGTGTGTGTGTGTCTGAGAGTCACACGGTCAAAGGGACGCAGGCGTCTGCGTGTGTGTTCAAAGTGTGTGTGCGTTGCGGTTGTTAATTGTCAAGTCGTAGCACTGAGTTGTGTGTATTCTGTTGTGCCAACTGCTGGAGGCATCGGCGTCCAAATGAGTAAACCCCAGGCTGTCAGGTAGAAACGCTCTGCTGCTACCAATGTGCACTTCCATCTCTGTGATCCGTCAATTTCTGTTTTTGATACTTTGTTAATTAAAGATATGTGTTGAACTGAAACCTGTCGTCTTCAGAAAACTCCGTCAGCACTCGAAGAAGTCGACGCACAGATGATAACGATTAGAACTGAACTACGATGTGAAACTAAAGGTCCACATTTCATTTCACGTGTTACAAAGCTGCAGAGAAGAGGCAGAGAGCTCGTATTTCACATTATCAATATAATAATAATCAATATAATACGCTATTTACAATGTGCAGTCAATAACGAGTGCAAACATTGGACAATAGGAACTGGGTTTGTGAAACTTATAATTACTAATGTTCAGGAAAAGAAATGTCTTAAAGATGTTTCTAATGTAGAAGAATTTTCACCTGTGTGACATATTTTTCATCTAAAAGAAAGTAATAAAACCAGATAATTTAATTTTGATCTTGTGATAATAGGCTTTAATAGTTAATGAGCCCCCTCAGCGGCTGTTTGTTGTTTTATTTTGAATAATACACACGTTCACCGCACTAACTTTGCCTCTCGCTTGCATCAGAACGAACCCTGCTGGGTTTTTAAAAAGATAAAAAGGTAAGAAGGATAAAGATCTGGAAAAATAGGCGAGAAAAACAACAATACTCTTTCCATAGGACCAGATAATTATATTCCCAGAGGGCCATGGAACTTTGAACATGTCGTCTTCCTGTCGCATCTCTTGATTTTCACTAGAACCAGAAAACCAGAAAACTTAGAGGCAAATTAGAGCAGCTGTATTTACCCTGAAGAGAGAGAGACAAGACCGGACATGTCGTCCGTCCTAGAGAGAGAGAGGGGTGTGTGTGTGTGTGTGTGTGTGTGTGTGTGTGTGTGTGTGTGTGTGTGTGTGTGTGTGTGTGTGTGTGTGTGTGTGTGTGTGTGTGTGTGTGTGTGTGTGTGTGTGTGTGTGTGTGTGTGTGTGTGTGTGTGTGTTGTGTCTGTTGTTGTGTGTGTAGGTCGTGTGGGTGTGTGTCAAATGACTCAGTTTGTGAAGACAACTGTGAAATACAGTTAATTAAACACTGCGAATGTTCACACACACTCTTTTTTAAATGAGACGCTTTCTGCTCATATTCACTTTGATAATTCCAACGAGTGTTTTTACTGTAAAATGTTTTCATGCTCTAATGTTCAGAAAACATCACGTTCCTCGGATGTCCGCTGCTGCAGCTCCTCTGTTCAGCCTCTGTCTCAAACACTGGGTTTTAGCTCCTGTCTCTTTAAGAGCCCCCCTCCCGATGAAGCCCAGTCAGCTCTGATTGGCCAACTGCCCCTCTCTGTTGGGATTGGTCATTAGGGGGCGTGTCAGAAGAGTGCTATGCAAATGGCGAAGATGTGAAATGACCCGACCGAGCCGACGCTGGCGTCGATGTCCCGTCAACAAAGACACGCGATCTCTGCATCGGAATCAAAACATCGCCGGAATCCTGCGGAGAATCTTCTTATTCACTCTTCCGAATAAAATCTCGTCTTCACGGTTAATTTAACCGAAACCGAACGTTATCTGTACGAGAATATAATTTGTCGTAATTCAACACAACAACCCTACAAACGTGGGCGCGAGCAGAGGAAGAAGCTCCAGCAGAGCACAGAGGAGGAATCTGATCTCAGGCAAGATTATAAGTTGTAATTAACCCACCAGTTTGTATGAAAGTGCACAGAATCAAGTTGAAACGTTTCCCTCGCGCGGAGCACCGCCCACTTTCCCCCCCGCTCCGCAGCTCACCTGAAAACACCTCGTGGAACATCCCAACAGAATGACTCCGAGGTCGTGCTCTCCGACCCGACGCAGCCACGCGGAGCAGAACAACATTAGCGTTTGTTTTCCTCACCTCCGAGTGCCAGACGGGTGGGGTCAAACCACAGGATTTCAACTTTCAAGCCGACGTGGATCAAGTGAGGTTTCAGAGGATGTTTGTTGGCGAGAGGGATTTTCACGGCTTCATGCCAATTAGCCGGTTGTGTAATTGGGTGATTAGACGTCCATTAAAATGATTTCAAACGGACAGGAAACACGTTCAGACCCGACAAACTGAGGAGACGCTGAGACACATTTACAGTATTTTTATGTTGTATTGGTTTTTACCTTTTGTTTGTGTGTGAACAAGATTACGCAAATTTCTACAAAACTTGGTGGAAGGATGTGGCATGGGTCAGAAAGGAACCCGATACGATTTGGTGTGGATCTGGACCAGGACCAGGATGCACAACCTGGCATTTTGTATTCTTCCTTTATAGCGTTGTGAGATTCTTCCACTTTCTAATTGATTTCTCAGAGAATAATTATGAAAATAATCAGACGTGTTTAGAGGACTGATATTTGCAGATTCAAATAAAAGTCAGGATCTCGTGAATTTGAGTGTTTTTGCACGAGGGGACTTTTGGGCCTCGGCGGAGATATGAACTCTCCAGATTACAATCTGTCATTACTCGTGTCTGTGCATGTGGATTTCCTGTAGTGTCACTTATTCTTGTTGTTGTATTATAACAGAGGGATGAATTAAAAGCAGCTCAACTTACTCGTCTAAGGAGAACAACCCGAAAGTGGACGTTTCGCCTGCTCCTCTGCAGAGTTGAGCCAAGGTTCAGCTGTCGTGGGTTTAATGAAACGATCGGGTGGGAACGCCGGCAGCAGAACCTCCACTGGTCTGAACAGGATCTGACATGAAGCTGCTTTATTTTTGATTATTATGAGAAATCCTGCAGAACTCAGTCTCTCTGGTGTCGCAGGAAGAAAGTGTTTCAAAGTTACTCGTGTTTAAAAGGTAAACACTTTCTCTGTGTTTCCATTTCATGACTAAACACAAATAACGTCCGATCACAGAACTAAACTGTTTCCTCTTTGTTCCTGGATCACTTGACGAGCTGCTGGTGGAGAAGTAGTTGGTCAACACACTCGAGGCTGAAGCAGAAATGGAAACCAGAAGTTTCAACACAGCCTCGTGAAAAACATACGACTCTGCGGTTTGTTCTCGGTTCAGCTGGCGCCGTCGCAGAGGTCACCGCGAGGCGAGGCGCGCTCGGAACATCTTTACAGGAAGTAAAGATTCTTTCACCAACTTCAGCGAAGGACGTTTCTGACACATCTTCCACGGGTGAAACTGAGCAGAGGAGACGGAACTGAGGAACTGAGCCAGGATGTGTTATAATATTAATACATCCTTTAAATACCTGGTTTTAACATCATATATTATCATTAAACACATATAAAGATAATTATACATTAAAACAGTTTCTGTGGAACTGTTACCAGTCTATTCATTTCAGGTGATTACATTACAATTAAATAAACCAACGTATATCAGCACACGATACAACTCTTATTGACATACTTCTAACTAATCTATTTATGATATAAGTTTCACATATGAAATTCAGTTGGTGGGTTAGAGGTTCTATGGGTCATAACACTGTGCATACAATGAATTTATTTCACTTAAGGCACTTCAGGTGACTGTGACTGACTGTGACACACACACACACACACACACACACCACACACACACACACACACACACACACACACACACACACACACACACACACACACACACAGGAAGTTGCAGTTCAGAAATATGACACTGTCGTTGTCATGTCATCTCCGCTTGTGACTGAATTGCATCAGACGAGAGAATGACAAAGAATATTCCTATACATGTGTGTGTGTGTGTGTGTGTGTGTGTGTGTGTGTGTGTGTGTGTGTGTGTGTGTGTGTGTGTGTTGTGTGTGTGTGTGTGTGTGTGTGTCACCTCATGTGGGACGAGCTACCACAGGTCACAAAAGTTCTCCTCATTTCCGTCGTTTCAGGTCGTTCTTGTCTCACTGATGTTTGTTGGGGTGTTTCTGTTATGTTTGCTTTTATAATTTTCATTCAATGGTATAAAAATGGGCGGAGACCTCATGATTGACAGCTGAGACTGCCTCCTGATTGGTCGAGCGTGTGTATCCTCGATCGAATGGCTCCCGATGACGTCTTCAGCACAGATGTTTATTTAAAGTTTATTATTTATTTATGATCTTGAAACACGATTGTCTCTAAAATAATCGCTTTCAGGAAGTTTTGTTTTTACAGCAGCTTGTTTATATTTAACCATCATGAGAGGAACAGTCGCATCGTGACGTTTCAAGATGGCAGGAAGTAGATCTCATCAAAGAGTGGGCAGATTGCATCAGTGGTCACTTCAAGGAAACGAGCTGTAGCCCTGTCCATGGAGTTCACATGTTTCTGTGTGGGTGGGGGGGGGTGGGGGGGGGGGGGGGGGGGGGGGGGGGGGGTAAAAGCTATCAGCAGAAGAAATTAAATTAGGAAACATCCAAGACTCTTGATTTCTCAATTTTGATATGTAATGAGTCAAGAAGTTTCTCAAAGAGTTGCTTGAAGTTCCCTTGAAGGAAACCGTGGAAACATGTCTGATGACGTAAGGAACACAAGTCAACAACATATATAACACAGGTGCATTTATTATCATAACTTAAAGGGGACTTCTCTTTCAACACTGTGGATTTAAGTTGAAATACTTTGAGTAACACAAACATTTGTATCTGGTGCGAATCCACAACTCGGTCTGGAACTCGGACCATTTGCTGTTCTTCCACAGAAATTACAGAGAATGCATTTCATAATTCAGCAGAGGCGGTTTGTATTTATCTGACTGGGAAGCTGTGTCACTGCCGGTGTCTGTGTCTGTGTGTGTGTGTGTGTGTGTGTGTGTGTGTGGTGTGTGCGCGTGTGTGTGTGTGTGTGTGTGTGTGTGGTGTGTGTGTGCGTGTGTGCGCGTGTGTGTGTGTGTGTATCGTTTCAACACTGGCAACCACTTTTCTCTTCGCGAGAAATTTGCAGAAATACATGAAGTCAATCCAACCTCTGATTGGAAGATAAGTTTCTGAGCAGATGAAAGAAGCTCCTGCAAAAACAGCTGCAGCAGAAAAGTTCAACCTGCTTTTCAAACCGCATCTGAGGCCGAACCCATCTCGAGAGAGAATCGCTCCCATTGTGAACGCAACATCTCAAGAACGCCTCGAGGGGGTCTCTTCACATTCGGTGCAAATGTTCGCTGGAATTCAAACATGAACTGATTAAAGTGTGGAGGTCAAAGGTCAAAGTTCACAGTGTCGTCACACAGAACATTCGTGTGCAAACAGCTGAGTCGAGCAGAGCGCAGCCTACAGGTGGTGTCATGACGTGACACTTAAAGGTCCGACTTGTGAAAATCACCAAGATTTCCCCAGACGTGTGTGAGTATGTTTGAGTGTGTGTGTGTTTGTGTCTCAGCTGTGTGTGTCTCAGCTGTGTGTGTCGGTGCTGCTGGCTCCGTCCTGTATTCTCAGGAAAACTCTCAGGGCGACATGTCGCTTCCTGTCAGCGATGCTGTTGCTGCTGTGGACGGACGCTCATTTAGAAACTGATCTGATCACTGTGACGTCAGTTTCCTGCAGGAGTGAGAACAAACGCACAAACCAGAGGGGTGGGGTCGTACAAGGTGAGTTCAGATAAACGTTCATTCGACTGTTTACCTGCAGGGAACCAAAGCTGCTCAAATGTGATTGGTCGAACTAGAAACCCCCAGAGTCTTGTCCCTCGCCTTCAGGTTCTGTTTGTGGAGATGACCCGAGAGATAATCCCACAACCAGCTGTTCATTCTACCCCTGAAACGTTTCTCCACACATCAACCCTTCTCCGGTTTCTCTGATGAATGAGAGTCAGGTTTCCCCAGACGTCTGCGGAGGACATCCGGTTGATCCACACCTTTTTTCCTGCGTAAGCATCTTGTTCATTCACCGCAGAGTGCAAGAGGAAGGGAAAACGAAACCACCGAGCAGATTTTCAAACCGTGATTTCTGATGCAATCGTGGTGAGGACGGGGAACTGTGACGTTGAGCAAGTGTCCGTCAGCGTGACCAACCCACCGATTCAGGTGAAGCAGAGTTTACAGAACCTCTCTGACACGCCTGTGACTTCAAAATGACCTTCAGTAGAATGAGGTGCGATCCCATGTGACCTCTCTTTCCCTCCAACACGCTCAGCGGTGACAAACGTGTGGTCGGAAACACACACGAGGGATTTTGCTGTTTCCATACATCATTATGTGGTTTTCATATTTGTTAATTGATGGAAAATGATGATTTCAAGTTCAGCACAAAAGACACAATACGTCATTTTCTAAGATACCGCTCTGGCAACGCAAATGTTTGATCACTTTTCCCTGATTTAAATATATTTAAAAAATGTAAATAATACTTTATAAGAATATGTAGACCCCTTGTAAAGCATCATCCGTCAGGAAGTGCAACACAAAAAAATCACTGGGTGAAAAGTGCATGCACAATAGTGGGATGAGCTTTATTCAAATAGAACAAAATACAATTTAATAAAAATGTAGTCAGTTAATAACTCAGTTATTAATGTTGTTCTAATGCAGTCAGTGTTATTTCTATTGACTGGATCCAAACAGACCCAGAACACGACTGTTTATTCCTATAAAAATATACATGTATGATGATAATAACATTACAGTCCAACAGGTTTGTGTTATATGTTTTATTCCATGAGGGAAAATGTCAAGTTCTTCAACCAATGACGTTCCAGATTTTCCATTTGGAACTTATGAGTCTTCTCTTTTTCCAGAACACATGATTCTGACTCAGCTCAAGTTTAATTATTAACTGAGCTGTTTTTAGTTTTTGGTCCAGTTCCTGGAATTTCTGTTTGTATCTCAGGTTCCATAAAAATAAAGCTGCAAATGAGCTATTGTGTAATACTGTTGTATTATAAGATTTCAATTCATAAACTTCATAAACCTCAGATCATCACATCACACAATCTTATTTATTTTGACACAACAGAGGAAACGTGCATCTGACTCTAAAATGAAATAAAAAAATAAAATAAAAGTGCAGTCACAAACAGCAAAACGTTTTTTACAAGGGAACAGATTAATTCATTCTTCATACGTGAAGTGACAATATGAATACGAACAATGTTTTATATAATTCTCCCCCTGAAAGCTGAAAGAGGAGTGGAACCACAGTGATGGTAATGTAGAGTGTGGCCACCAGGGGACGCTCTTCACTGCCATTATGAAATCTGCCACTTTACTTCTGATCATAGTGAACACTGCCCTCTAGAGCTGTGTTGTTGCATCACACGGTGGATTACAGCTGTAGAGATGTTGCAGAGGACAGAGGTCAGAGGTCAGAGACGTGACCCCCTGACCTCAGACTGAACAGGCGGCCATGTTGTCAGGCTGCAGGCCGGACGACGAGAAGAAGCAGTGCATCATGGGACACTGAGACTCGTGGGCTGAGAGAGCTTCAGTCAGGAGTCGCTGCTCCTCGGACAGAGAATCCACCTGAAGCACAAAACAGCTGTTGTATTTATTTTGTCCTTTTATTGGTTTGAGGCTCTTTTGAATTTTAAACGCAGCAACAACACTTTCATCCGGAATGAGAGTAAATCTGTAAACACCTCGGTCTTCAGCTTCTGGTTCCTCTGCTCCAGGAGCTCACAGGCCTGGAGGAGAGGAGGAGGAGAACAGACCAGGAGAAATGGTGGATGACAGGAAGAGGAAGAACTGCATATGATTGATACAAGGCTCATGACCTTATCATCTACTTTGGTGCTATTGTCAAATTAAATGTAGATCAATAATCACAAGGAGAACCTGTGGAACTTCTGTTTCATGTAGTTTCTGTGACTCTGGTGGAGAATACAGCTGCTAATTCGTTGTTATCTTGTGCTCCTGCATTATTACTTTTACCGTTTGTTTGTTGATCTGTGCAAATCTGGAAGTACTAACCCAACCATAACCTCAGAAATGACCTTTGACCTCATTAGGAGCAGGCTCTGGTCCCCATGAGGTGTGCTGGTCCTGACAGCTCAGTATTAATGCTGCTAAAGAGGCAACACACACACACACACACACACACACCACACACACAACACACACACACACACACACACACACACACCACACACACACACACACCTCATGCAGCAGGTCGGCTCTCTGTGTTTGTCTCTTGCGACTCTTCTGAGCTGCAACTCTGTTTTTCTCTCTCCTCTTCATCCTCCTGCCTTCGTCCTCTGAACCCTGACACACACACACACACACACAGACACAAATAGAAGTTCATTCACTTTCCCTCATTTACAACCCATGACCTCTGACCCTGTGTCGTAGTTCACACCAGGAAAACGAAGCGCGGTCTTACCCCACACGTGTCCCACAGGTGGTCGTCCTTGCTCTCTGACATCACAGGAGTTTAAAACGTGTGCGTCCAGGCTCAGCGTCTCCGTCACACAACACAAAGTTTCCGGTAAAGTCTAAACAACAGGCGAGAAACCTGCAGTTTCACTTCAGCTTCCTTTTCACCTTTTTAATTCGTTGCACTTTTAGAAGAAGCGGCGAGGACGGTTCACATAAGTCACGTGACCACGATCTGTGCAGCGACACACAACTCATCAGTGGATAACATCACACTGTGGTTTATCGCTTTAATCCCACGTTCGGCAGATTAACCACCAAACAACTGCGTTAAACCACAACTAAAAATAGTTGAACCTCCGAAAAAAAAAAAAGCTTTTCACTTCTGTTTGAGGTTCCGAGGGGAACAGTGAACTTCAGACTGAGACACAGACCAGCAGCTCACAAAGTGTTTAGAGATATTTAATGGAGCAAAATGACAAATATTAAAAGCCTTTTCCTTTAAAAAGGACACAGCACAGGTAGAGTTTGAAAAAGAGTTTATATTAACAGCAAAGATCTTAAAATGAAGACAAACTTTGAGACAGGACGGCAAATTTAAATGTTCTGATCAGAGAGTGATCGGCTCTGGTTCACCCCCCCCCACAGGGTGACCGGGTCTCTTGGCGAGAGGCACGTAGCATTCTGAGGTCGCCGCTTCTTCTACGGCTCGCTCGATTGGCTGCCTGTTCTTTGCCGCTGTGCCCGTGGCCAGCATCGGAGAGTCCGATTGGCCGTTGCAGCTGAACACTTCTCTGTGGATCTCCAGGGTGGTGCGGCTGGGCTTCATGTTGAGGATCTCACAGAGGCCCTCGGCTTGTTTCTGCAGAGTGCTGATCGACTGAGGACGGACAAAGAAGTGTAAATAAAACATTTGATCCAAAAACATATCCTCACTTCATCTGTTGAACGTGTATATGTGCCGATTGGCGGTGTCACCTTTATAACCTGGATGGCCTGTTTCACCATCTCAGGAGCTGCAGCAGACAAATCAGTCATGATGTTCTCTGAGGAAACAACATTTAGGATCAGACTCTATTGTTAATACACATTATGTGGAGAATTTATGTAAATAATAATCTACTAATTTATCCATCTACTACTAATCTATTATGTGTTTCCCGACAGCTGTGTCAGGTTTGAACCCCAGGATCAGCCGAACGGTGATAAACCACAGGAATGATGTGCTCATAGTTTGGTTTGCTGTTGTTTCATTAAGACACAAGAACAACCGACTGTAAAGGAGACAACTCCTCACGCAGACACTGATCTACTGAAGTCGACTGAAACTCACGAGCTGAACAAAAAGCAGCATCTCAAGGTATTTCAGTTCACTTAGCCTGAAACTTTCAACTGTCTCGGAGAGAAGTAGCTCTTCCTGATTTCACGAAAGCAAGAAGAAAATGTCCGGCATACACAGTCGCTGGATATGAACCCACCGGAGAGAACAGGCAACGTTTCAAACCACAGAGGAATAAAACAAACAGCAAACGCCAGAGAAGGTTTTCTATCAGGTGTCCACGAAGTGAAGTGTGTTAAGTTTTGATACTGATGATATTCACATGTTTTAGGTGAAGAATGAACTGACTGGCAGAACTTTAAAGCGTCTTTCTGAGCATCAGAGACTAAAAGAGCTGAGTTTTAAATGTTTGTGTACAAGTGTGTTCGGTAAATACCTTGATCGGGGTCTCTGGCCACCTCTTGGGGTTGGACTGCATGTTCATAAAGCCCCTGGAAACACAACATGGCAGTGGATGTAAAGGAGAAATAACACTTACTGTGATGCACATTATTTATTTGATTATATTCACGTTCTTTTCCTTATATCTATCTAATAATTCCAGAAGTCTCTGTCTCTCTGTGTGTGTCTCTCACATATCTCTAGGAACCATTCATCTCGTCGGCTTCACACTTGCCATGTGGATCATTAAGGGCCCAGTGAAGTGCACGAGATACGTTCAATAACAGTAATAACATTTGAACAAACAGGCGACCGGCGTCTGGAGCAGCATCAACGTCATCAGCATCTGATTCTCCAGTTCAGGGCTCTGCAGTCGCACGTCACGGACCTCACAGCCACATCTGAGCTGCTTGTTTAAGACAAACACACTCCCACACCCACCATGAGTTTACGCTCAGCCTTGAGGGAGTGGACCACGTGGGGCAGGATCTGTCTGGGGTAAGTACGGCGCCTCCTGGTGGTCTCAACGATGGTGTCATCCAGGAGGCTTCCCAGATCAGCCGACTCGTCCTCTGCTCAGGAAGGAGAAACAGAAAGAGACTTTATTTGACCTACTTCAGTCCTCGGGGCAGCTGATTTGTCCGGTGAACACTGGAAACAAGTTGTAGAGTCAGACGAGGGACCAAGTGACTCACCCTCAGCGTCAGGTGCCTCCTCCCAAGGTTTCCCATTCACCAACACGTTGTCCTGAACGGCAGCTTCAAAGTTCTGCACGGACACAAGCGAGCACAGATCGGACCAAGAGCTCAAACACCAACGGTTCACATAAACATGCAACGTATACAGTTTGAAGAGTTTCTAACAGAACAGCACATTCTACCTGGAACCATTGG
This sequence comes from Reinhardtius hippoglossoides, assembly GCA_006182925.3. Lineage (NCBI taxonomy): Eukaryota > Metazoa > Chordata > Actinopteri > Pleuronectiformes > Pleuronectidae > Reinhardtius > Reinhardtius hippoglossoides. Next base: position 1,450,298 of record CM031689.1, read on the forward strand.
TCTGTCTGGGACGTCTAACGTGATGTTTGTGTCTTTTATTATTTATAGGACATTTTAATGAACATTTACATTCAGGAGGTATGAGCTCTACTCAGTGATATTGTAGTTGTCATGTGTTTAGTAAACCTCCCACCACATGGGGGCGTAGTGCTGCTGCTGCTGCTACAGGTCGATAGAATCTGGAGGTTTATGACACTATTGATATTTGTAAATATAAATTAAAAGTAGTGTAGTACCAGTAGTGTGTAGTAGTCGTGTTTTACAATTGTATATTCATGTGTGCAATGGTTGATTGAGTCTGAATCAGCAAATAACCGTTTTACACTCAACACTTTGTTTTTCATCTTTTATGCTTTATACCCTTTTAGTGTTTTATATCGTTTTAAGTGTTTTATATCGTTTATGCAATATTCAGCTCCCTTATTACTCAGCATTATTATTCTTTATGCCGTGTAGGAGCCAGATGTTTGTTGTTGCACGTTCTGCAGCTGCTGTCGCACTTTGAGATAAACTTCCTCACGAGACAATAAACTATATCAGATTGGATTTGTTGTTATTATTATGGGGGTTTCGCGTGAGAGATGATTCTACTTACTGAACAGTTGAATGTAATGTAACGTGACGTCATGTAACGTAACGTGACGTCATGTAACTCACCATCAGCAGCTCGTGCAGTAGAACCTGTCTCGTGGCCTCGGGAACATCCGTCTGTCCGTCCAGCGCGGTTTTTAAAATGTCTTTGTATTTATCCGCCAGCTCCGTCACCTGCTGCTTCGCCAGCACCGGGACTCGGAACTCTCCCGCCTCCACCGCCGCCATCTTTACCGCCAACTTGTTTATATTCTGTGTCGAACCGGAATCAGAGATGGGAGTTCCCCGGTCCGACGGCCAACAGGGTCCCCCCCCCCGCCGGAGCAACACTTCCGGGTGGCTCAGCGGAAACGTTCCGTGCTGAACCGTTCCGGGCTGCTCTCTTCTGACTAAACGTTTCTTTCTGTGTTTTCAAGTCTCCTCGTGTTTCATAGTTTCACTTCTCAATGGAACTTGGCTTCGTGGACTCTCACTGTCACATCTCAGCCCGTGAATTCGAGCAGGTTAGCCTGCCTCATGCCTGTAAACACGATTAGCCCAAAGCTAACTGGGTGTAAACAACAGCAAAGGGCAGTTTTAAACTATCTGAATAAAACAAACACATTTGTTTTCATCACAAATGCTAATTCGAGCGTTTAAATGTAAACCGACTGTTTCTCTTTCCCTTTGACGGCTGCACGTTGATTCGGTTCTGACCAGTTTCCTTTTGTTGTCACAGGATCTGGAGGAAGTGATGCAGAGAAGCCGAAAGGTCAGTTCTCTGTTCAAACTCTATCTGTTCTCCAGCTTGTCACGCAAACTGCATCACGACCGAGCGACGAGCCACGAGGGAGAAACACACTCACACGACAGGCGACACTGACAAAACCCTAATGGAGCTTTAAAGCTATAAGAACCAGAACGTCACGTGGACGATTGGATCTGGAGCTTCTCCCACTTTGACTTCGAAAGAAGACGACGACTCAACGAAAGATGCAAAACGATCATAAAACTGAGGGAAGTTTAACGACAAGTGAGATTCCAAACCTCAACAAAACAAAAGTTGATATTTCTGAAGAATAGTCAGAGTTCAGGGTTTATCTGAAAGCTGCTTTACAGAACATTCAGCTCGGACCGAACAATAGGGTTATCGCTGCAGGTAAATACAGTTTTGTGTGTGTGTGTGTGTGTGTGTGTGTGTGTGTCTGTGTGTGTGTAGGCGGGGGTAGAGACTCTGATCGCTGTGACAGAAGAAGTCGGGGAGTTCAGCCGGATTCTCCAGCTGCAACAACGGTCCGTGTCCTCGGTGTCGTATAATCAGTCCCAGGACGTACAGTGTATAGTCCCTGTCTCGTACAATTATACAATGTCAGAGAAAGCAGGAAGGACTGATGCAGTAAAAGCATAAAAGCTACAAGGAGAAAGAGTTCGGTTTGCACTTTTCAAGTTATAAAACTTGTTGGACTAGCAAATATAAAAACGAGAGAAGGGGAGAGAGGGGACACGTTTCAGATTTGTACTGAATTCAAAGTAAGTTGAATAAAAACAAGGGACATCTTCAGAATCTGCAATAATCAGATCAGTTTGTAAATCTCTCAAATTCACATGATTGTGGCAGAGCATCTGTACTACAGTACAATAACACAGACCCGGGGTAAATGTACCTTCTCACGAAGCCCCTCGTGCACAATGCACAGAATGAAAATAGTTTACGTTCTCCTTTACAGCTGCTCTCTGCAGGACAGACGCATGCTTATTATTCCTCTTTTCTTTTTCTCACAGTTATCCAGATGTGGTGGCCCCGTGTTTCGGTGTCCATCCTCTGCAGGGCGGCGAGGGGCCCGAGCGGCGCAGCGCCAAGCCTCAGGTGGCCAAACAGACGGATTTCACTTTATTGATTCTGACTAAACGAGGAGCGTAACTGTACCCACTCTTCTCAGTGGGGTCAGAGGGAGGGGGGGGGGGGGGTGAGTCCTCTGGAGGGAATAAAGGTCCCTCCCTAGAATCCACACCTCAGGCTGTGATGTAAACATTAAACCATATTTGGTTCCTGCTCTGATTATCTTTGGGGTTTCATGTTTCATCTGATTTAATGTAAAGAACAAAACACCGATCCTAAACAGTTTGCTTCGGCGCGATGACGGACAGGTCAGCTGAGCCTCTGGTGTTCAAGGCTTCGGACGAGCCTTGAACATAAAGTCCGTTTTAGCTGTGCAGCTTTTTATGTGGATGTTTATTAACAGGACCTGGATGCTGCTCTGCCGCTGTTCTACGAACACAGAGAACGCCTTGTTGCTGTAGGAGAGGTAGAAACACACACACACACACACACACACCACACACACACACACACACACACACACACACACACACACACAAAACTGTATTTACTTGTACCGATCAAACACATTGTTTGGTTCACAATAGTTCTAGATTTTTCAAGTAATTCTCTCCCTCAAATTGAATTCCTCTGCTTATGCGAGTCTGTGACTTCAACCTAAACCTCTTAACACTAAAACCAAGTTGTAGAAACACACACACATGTGTCACGCACCACCACTTTACACACATTCTTTCATCCCTTAATAAAGAAGTCCACTTGAATGTGACTTCTGGAAAAGAAAAGAGGATTTATCTTGTTAAAACTCCTCTTAATCTTCTTTGCTGGGAAAAGTTAATGAACTCAGTCAGTCACAGTCTCTCTCGTGCACTTCTACATTCACTAGAGAGACTGCCCCCCCCCCCCCTGGCACCAGAGGACTAAGTCCCATCTCCTGTTTTTCTATACTGTTGTTTTTATGGATCAGGCGATGTCCTGCTGCACCGAACACGTTTCATTCATCTACAGTGTGAGACTATAAAGAATGTGACTCGTCAGTTTGAATCATTTAAACGTCTCCAGCAGCTTCTGGGTCCTTAATGTTGCTCTGGTTGGTTCAGTTTCTTCCAGATGAGCTCGTGCAGTTAATTTAGCGTCGTGCTCGTACAATGTGAGAAGTTTAGTCAAGGTCAAATAAATAAAAAACATTCTGTTATTCTAGCAAAAGGAAAATTTATAGATTTAGTTATTTCATTGCAAGAAGTTTTCCTCTTTTTCATGGGATCAGAACCAGTCAATGAAAAGCTGAAACATGTTTTGGGTGAATAATAAGAAAGTTCAGGAACTTCTGAACATTTATTAATTTTAAGGAAGGTAAAATAATAAAATAATCTCTTTGACGACCTGTGGAGTTCACTGGTTTTTCTCTTCTTCTGGCTCCAGATCGGTTTAGACTTCACGCCGTGGCGAGCTCCCACTCAGCAGGACAGAGACGACCAGATGACCGTGTTCGTCAAACAGCTGGACGTGGCCAAGGAGCTGGACCTTCCTGTGTGAGCGCAGCAGAACATCTCACAACGCTCACTTTTTATATTTTAATAATCATTTCACAACGAGGCCGTGATGAGATGATTCATATCATGGTGAGGGGAACATTGGCCGAGGCTGCCGCTGGTCTCCTGTAAGAGTTGAGTAGATCAGATAATGACGGAACAGGATCGTACAGGAATTCATGGTCAGGAATGAAGAAGTGACTCATGACTCCTCCCACAGCCGCAGTTCACCACAACTATCTGTGGAGGAAACTATTATACTATTATATCTGTTATATAAGTTTGTGAGAGCGTTATTTTATTATTGTATTATTGTATTATTATTTAACCTTATGAGTTAATTGATTTCGGGCAAATAAAGAGCAAAGTAGTTTTATTCAACATCTGCAGATGGACTCAAACACATTCAAATACATGACATGGGAAAATGTGTTATACCTTCTGGTGAGGTCACATGTTGCATGTCTTCACCGGGAGACTTCTGACTTTCTCTGTCCTTCGTCGAGCTGAGAAATGTCTACGTCGTAACTTCTCACATTAAGAAGAGTGGGACGGGTTTGGTGTTTGAGACAGAGGCTGAATAGAGGAGCTGCAGCAATGGACAGTCTGAGGAAAGTGATGTGTTTTCTGAACATTAGAGCATGGGAACTTTTGACAGTTATAAAACTAATTAAAACGATCAATATGAGCAGAATGAGTCTCCTTTGAAAACAATCAAGTCTGCATTGATGGTTCTTGTTGACTCGTCTTTCTACGTTCTCTGCGCAGGAACGTCCACTCGCGATCAGCTGCTAGAGTCACCGTGGAGACCATGAGAGAACAGGGTGGGTGTCTCCCTCCTGTCAGTCATGTACACACAGTTTCTACAGCCGCAAACGATTGGACGTCTTGACTCTTTGATCCTCCCTCAGGTATCAGTCGCGCTCTGCTTCATAACTTTGCGGGGAAGCCGTCGGTGGCTCTGGAAGGTGTGAAGGCTGGTTACCTCTTCTCCTTTCCACCTGCTGTCGGCAGAAACCAACAGGTGAGTGTCACTTCCCTTTGCCTGAGCAGCCCTCAGATGCATCGTCAGGAATCGCCTTAGGAACAGGGACGCTTCTGTAGTAGAAAAATTAACTAAGTAAGGTTGATAAACTATTTTGTATTTGGAAATAGATTGTTGTAGCCTGGTCTAAAGACTTTTATGACCTGTATCAACAACTACAAACAATGCTTTATGACTTGAGCTGTTTTATGGTCCGAACTGTTTGTGACTTGAAAACTGCAAGGCCATTTGTCGTCTAAATTACCCATCTGTGTGTCTGCTAATCTCCTAACTTGTGTTTAGATTGTCTCTCTCCCGCGCCTACAGAACCAGTCTGAACTGGTTCTGAGAGATAGCCTTACTCCTCCTATATAAGATGTTTGCATTTGAGTGTCCTGCATCTTCACCCTGAGATCCTTGTGATCCTCTGTGTTGATCCTTTCTGCAGAAAGCCCCTATTCAAATACACGTGGATAACTTTGGTGTTTCCAGCCTCTTGTATCTTCAGATTTCCACCACACTTCTCATTCTGGGCCGTCATTTTTCTGCGTCCTTATCCTGTTTTGTTTTCATTATTCAGTAACTCCAGTAAAGAGATTAAAGAAAGAAAGACAGAAAATATCTTCTGATATATTCTTCCCCAGATTAAAGAAAATATAAGATGAGCAGGAAGTCCTGTGTGTGTGAATCTGCAGCCGTCCATGATACCGAGGTGATTCATTCATCTCGATGTTTCCGCACAGAGAGACAAACTGATCAGAGCGATCCCACTGGAGCACATCTGTCTGGAAACAGACTCTCCTGCCCTGGGGCTCGACAAGCACGTGAGTTTGAACTGATTTGAGTGGATCGATGCTGTAACAACACGAGCAGCTCCTCTGCAGACGTTTGGATTTTAATAACCCTCTCTCTGTCTCGCAGGCGAGGAACGAGCCCTGTAACATCGTCCTGTCCTGCCGGTACATCGCCGACATCAAAGGTCTGTCAGCTCAAACCGTTCAGCTCGTCACGGCACAGAATGCGTACAGACTGTTCCCCGGGGCTGACACACAACAACGCACACACAACAACGCACACACACACACACACAGTGCTGAAATCTACAGTTTGGCCTGAGGAGGTTTGACGAGTTTCTTTATGACGAGGAGTTATGCAAAAGACGCAGCAGGTTTTCGATCTGATGATTTGACTCTGGATGAAACAAGGAAACATTATAATCATGAAGTTTAATCTGTGGAGACATTTCAACTGACGCTCACTGACGTGTTACAGGGAACAGACAGTGTGGAGGATATTCAAACACAGACACAAAAATCTAACCAGTGAATTGTTTTCTTCAGACTCCTTGTTGAACAGATGCTCTCTGGGTATTTGTATTTGTTGTCCCAGCTCTCAGGGTCTCGCAGCCGTTTTACACCAGGTGTGATTTATCTGGAAGAGCAGAAAAGATGCACAACAATGATTCATAGAGTCGTGATGAAGCATCTGGATCAATATAATGAGAAATGATCTAATAGTTTTCATAGTTGCATCATTCTGCTGCATGAGTTGTTTTAAAACAAGTTGCTGCGTTCAAGGACGCACCGACATCTGGGGACTGAACTCGGCTCTTACAAAACAACCCTTGTTGTTGTGTTGTGTTGTGTTGTGTTGTGTGTGTTGTTGTGCACATACTTTGTTCCTAATGGTTGTGTTTTTTTTTTTGTGCCCATTTGATTTATTTATTCAAGGTTTACTTTACACCTGCATGACAAAAAGTTCAAATAAAAAAAGTTCTTGAGCAAACTAAAGCCTCCCTCTTCAATCTTAATGTAGCACTTTTCATGTTGTGTTATAGAGGTATATAATTATTCATAATAAATATGTTATTTAAATATACAGCAGTGTTATCTTGTTTTTTTTACCATGTATTCTATGAAGCCCTTTGTAACCTTGTTTAGATAAGTGCTATGTAAATAAACATGTTATAAATATTGTTTACACTTTAAGTCACACGCTGTAAATACTCATTGAGATATTAATGAAGTGTTTCAGTAAATGGCTCAGGAGCCTCCTTACAGCTCTCTTCAAAGTGCCTTCTCTCCGGAAGCTTGACCGGGGGCGGCCGCTCGGAGCTGCCCCCCCCGCGCTGCGGCCCTGCGGTCAGAGCGGCGAGCAGCAGCGGGCTGGTCCTCAGGTGACCGCGGTGGTGCTTCCTCTCCGTCCTCTCCCAGGACTGTCGGGGGTTCAGCTCCACCTGACACCACGTCTCCCTCCGCAGGTTGAGCTGCAGCAGAGCCGGCTCCTCGCGGCCCGACATCCCGGGGCCTTAGTTTTATCTGATGAATAATCCAGAGTGGGCTCGGCTAGTGATGCTGAGGTTTCCACGACAACGGGAAACTTGATGACAAGTCTGTGTGCTCAAAGATCTTTTGTGTTTGTTGCGATGTGTCACTCCAGTATGTTTTTCAAATTTTCTAACCTTAAAGCCTAAATGATAGGAATGAAAACAGACACAGAGTGAGACCTCTTCCCTCTCCACTATCCCTCCAACGGCAACAGGAAGGTGATCTGCTCCTCATGAGAACATCAGAGATAATATGGAGTTCCTGGAAACTCTGTGGAAAAGCTTGGGTTGTTGTAACCTCGCGAGAACCTGATCTGGATCCAGATCCTTCACCTGCTGCAGTGGCCACTGGGTCAGAGGATGATTAGGATTAGAGGGCAGATAAATGACCTGAGCATATGGACGGACTAATCTGAGTTCATGGACCAAGACCATTGAACTTTGTGTAAGAAAAGATAAGATAGACTTCATTAATCCTGAAGGAAGGAAGCTTGCTCCAAGGTGACAGTAACACTGTGGAAACTAACATATAAAGCCTGTTATAAGTGCCTAATAGAAATAAAATGAATAACACGAGACAGTAAACTCTTTCCCTTTCACAGGGATATCGCTCATATTTCATTATCATTATTATATTATCATAAACACAGATCAACTTGTTTCCTGCATGTTCCGTTGTTGCATCATGTCTGCACAGCTTCCACATGATGACATTCACGTAGTACAATATACTACAATATACTACAATATACTACAATATGCTACAATATACTACAATATGCTACAATATGCTACAATATACTACAATATGCTACAATATGCTACAATATACTACAATATGCTACAATATACTACAATATGCTACAATATGCTACAATATGCTACAATATACTACAATATGCTACAATATGCTACAATATGCTACAAGTCCCAGCTGCTCCTCTATTGGTTCATCAGCATCGGATCATTGTCCGTGTGTCACTGTCAGCTGAACAAGAGAGAGAGAGAGAGAGAGAGAGAGAGAGAGAGAGAGAGAGACTTAGAGAGAGAGAGAGAGAGAGAGAGAGAGAGAGAGAGACATAGAGAGAGACTTAGAGAGAGAGAGAGAGCGAGAGAGAGAGAGAGAGACATAGAGAGAGACTTAGAGAGAGAGAGAGAGCGAGAGAGAGACTTAGAGAGAGAGAGAGAACCAGACATAAAGAGAGAGCGAGCGAGCGAGCGAGAGAGAGAGAGAGAGACATAGAGAGAGACTCAGAGAGAGAGAGAGAGAGAGAGAGAGAGACATAGAGAGACATAGAGAGAGAGAGAGAGCGCGAGCGAGAGAGAGAGAGACATAGAGAGAGAGAGAGAGAGAGAGAGAGAGAGAGAGAGAGAACCAGACATAAAGAGAGAGAGAGACAAAGAGAGAGGGAGATAATTAGATAGAAAGAGACATAGAGTGAGAGAACCGGATAGAGAGAGAGAGGGAGGGAGGGAGAGAGCGAGAGAGAGAGAGAGAGAGAGAGAGAGAGGCAGCGTGCGGGCTGAACGGAGCCGGTCAGTGTGAGGAAGTTACCGGAGCCGGTGTGAAGTGGATCCCGGAGCTGACCGTGACGAGCTGTGCGTTGTTGTGATTCCTCTCGCGCGTGAGCCCGGTTCCTGTTTGACTCCATCTCTTGTCTCCGGCGGATGAGGAAGCCGCTCCGCGCCGCCTCTTCTGTGGAGGAGGAAGACGCCCCGAGCGGACATCATGGTCGCCGGTGAGCTGGTGCAGGAGCATGTGCGCGCGGACACCGGCGCACCGGACGACATCGCGATCTCCAGGAAGAGTCCGGAGCTCCCGGGCGGCGCCGCGGCCGAGCGACACGCGGAGCCGACTAACGGAGCGGTGAGGACGGGCGGGGCGTGGGAGGCAGCAGCCGACCCCGCTCCGGAGGAGGAGGAGGAGAGGAGGAGGAGAGGAGGAGGAGAAGGGGTCAGAGGAGAAGGAGGCGCCGCCGGATGAGAGCGAGGCGATGCTGCCCAGCGGAGGCGGAGGGGAGGCGGCGAAGAGCCGGGAGACGCAGCTGTTCGCGCGCCGGTTCGCGGTGCTCGCCGTGTTCAGCCTGTACTCGCTGGTGAACGCCTTCCAGTGGATCCAGTACAGCATCATCACCAACGTCTTCACCCGCTTCTACGGGGTGTCCAACGACAAGGTGGACTGGCTCTCCATCGTCTACATGGTGGCCTACGTGCCGCTCATCCTCCCGGCCACCTGGCTGCTGGACCGGAGGGGGCTGCGGATCACGGCCCTGCTCGGCGCGGGCCTCAACTGCGCCGGCGCCTGGCTGAAGTGCGCCAGCGTCGGCCCGCAGCTGTTCGGCGTCACCGTCACCGCGCAGGTCGTCTGCTCCGTGGCGCAGGTGTTCATCCTCGGCCTGCCGTCCCGCATCGCCTCGGTGTGGTTCGGGCCCCGGGAGGTGTCCACCGCGTGCGCCACGGCCGTGCTCGGGAACCAGGTCAGCCGCAGACAGAGAAGCAGAGACACGCACGCACGCACGTACACAATACAGCTAAACTACTACTCGTTCTACTACTAATAGAAATTAAAATAATAATGACATGCAATGTGTGAAAAACTAACACCAGTTAAGTAAATCATTCAAAAACATTTGATAAAAAACATTAACTATAGAATCTTCATATCTAACTCCACTGTAAACAGAAGACTGTGGCCTTTGATGTAATAGAATAACAATATACTCATCGTCCTAATTATAAGTTTATTCTAATATTCTAATCCTAATAACAGCTCTGGTTTCGCAAAGAGATGAATATAAACAAAACATCAGAGGCAACAAGCAAAAATAATACAAGTATACAAGTAATACATTTATAACCGTGGAAGAAGAAGACGCAGTAGGTGTCGGTAATGCACCTTGACGTTGGTTGCCAAGAATTTACAATCGCAAACCTCGTGTCTTATCGGAAAATGCGAAACATATTAAGGATTTACTACAAAGTTATAACATTAACGAGCAGTTGGAGGACGATTCCCCACAACCTGGCAACCCATCGTTAATGGCTCCGGTTACATTATTCTTCAACGTGTCATACATCCGTTGATCAACCCTTACTAAATCATTTAGTAACAAGGATTTCAAAAAGGTGGAGAGCCACGGATGCAGAGGGCCCAACGCCTGCGTTCCCCTCAGGCCCCCAGATTGCTAAATCCACCACCGACTAAGCCACCGAGTTGTGTGGTAATCCGTCCGATAGTATTTTTTGACAAACTAAACAAACTTATGCCGAAGAAAACATAACCTCCTTGGGCGAAGGCAATAACAGAACAGAAAAGATGAGAAAGTAATTCACGAGAATGTTGTTATCAAACACTGCATCTGAATCCGTAACATGATAAAACACAGTATAACAACAACAACCATGTTTCTCCTCCTCTGTGTGTCTCTGTGTCTCTGTGTGTCTCTGTGTGTCTCTATGTGTCTCTGTGTGTCTCTGTGTGTCTCTATGTGTCTCTATGTGTCTCTGTGTGTCTCTATGTGTCTCTGTGTGTCTCTATGTGTCTCTGTGTGTCTCTGTGTGTCTCTGTGTGTCTCTGTGTGTCTCTGTGTGTCTCTATGTGTCTCTGTGTGTCTCTGTGTGTCTCTATGTGTCTCTGTGTGTCTCTGTGTGTCTTTGTGTGTCTCTGTGTGTCTCTGTGTGTCTCTGTGTGTCTCTATGTGTCTCTATGTGTCTTTATGTGTCTCTGTGTGTCTCTGTGTGTCTCTGTGTGTCTCTATGTGTCTCTGTGTGTCTCTGTGTGTCTCTATGTGTCTTTATGTGTCTATGTGTGTCTCTGTGTGTCTCTGTGTGTCTCTATGTGTCTCTGTGTGTCTCTGTGTGTCTCTATGTGTCTCTGTGTCTCTATGTGTCTCTGTGTGTCTCTGTGTCTTTGTGTGTCTCTGTGTGTCTCTATGTGTCTCTGTGTGTCTCTATGTGTCTCTATGTGTCTGTGTGTCTCTGTGTGTCTCTGTGTGTCTCTATGTGTCTCTGTGTGTCTCTGTGTGTCTCTGTGTGTCTCTGTGTGTCTCTATGTGTCTCTATGTGTCTCTATGTGTCTCTGTGTGTCTCTGTGTGTCTCTGTGTGTCTTTATGTGTCTCTGTGTGTCTCTATGTGTCTCTGTGTGTCTCTGTGTGTCTCTGTGTGTCTCTGTGTGTCTCTATGTGTCTCTGTGTGTCTCTATGTGTCTCTGTGTCTCTCTATGTGTCTCTGTGTCTCTCTATGTGTCTCTGTGTGTCTCTGTGTGTCTCTGTGTGTCTTTATGTGTCTCTGTGTGTCTCTATGTGTCTCTGTGTGTCTATGTGTGTCTCTGTGTGTCTCTATGTGTCTCTGTGTCTCTATGTGTCTCTGTGTGTCTCTGTGTCTTTGTGTGTCTCTGTGTGTCTCTATGTGTCTCTGTGTGTCTCTATGTGTCTCTATGTGTCTGTGTGTCTCTGTGTGTCTCTGTGTGTCTCTATGTGTCTCTGTGTGTCTCTGTGTGTCTCTGTGTGTCTCTATGTGTCTCTATGTGTCTCTATGTGTCTCTGTGTGTCTCTGTGTGTCTCTGTGTGTCTTATGTGTCTCTGTGTGTCTCTATGTGTCTCTGTGTGTCTCTGTGTGTCTCTGTGTGTCTCTATGTGTCTCTATGTGTCTCTGTGTGTCTCTATGTGTCTCTGTGTCTCTCTATGTGTCTCTGTGTCTCTCTATGTGTCTCTATGTGTCTCTCTGTGTCTCTGTGTGTCTCTATGTGTCTCTGTGTGTCTCTGTGTGTCTCTATGTGTCTCTATGTGTCTCTGTGTGTCTCTATGTGTCTCTATGTGTCTCTTTGTGTCTCTGGTGTCTCTGTGTGTCTCTGTGTGTCTCTGTGTGTCTCGTCTCTAGCTGGGAACAGCCATAGGCTTCCTGTTGCCTCCAGTGTTGGTTCCCAACACACCTGACGATGTTGAGCTGATGGGTCGCAACATCAGCATCATGTTCTACGGTACCGCCGCTCTCTCCACGGTCCTCTTCCTGCTCACAGTAATAGGTAGGCTACACACCACAATCACACACTCGTAAACACAGACACACACAACTCAAATGATGCCTTGCGTTTTGGGACGTAGACGTTTACCCTCTACCTCAACCCTAACCCTGAATACACACCGACCCATGGGAACGCATGTCTCTCGTGGGAACAATACTGATGTCCCCAAGACTACTTTTTGAAAGTTGACTCAGGGTTCAGGTTAGAATTAGGTTAAAGTTAGTAATGTAGTTGTGATGGTTACGGTTCAATCTTCATTTAACCAGGAAAAGTTGAGATGTTGAGATCCTGGCCAAGACAGCAGCAACACAAACAAAGTACCAGTGTACGACAATGAGTTGTTCCCCTGAGGATAGTGAAACAAAAGTGTGTTTGTGTTGTGAGGACTAAGGTGCCCTGAGGCAGGATTTAATTAGCGTAACTTCAGGTTTGACAGGCCTACGAAGCTGGTTCAGGAAGCGACAGCACTTCTGGTTCAGGAAGCCGGGGATCATGGGTAATATCAGTTCAGTGAGTTTGGACTTCACAATAAAACTCACATGTTCAAATAAGGAAATTCTTCACGTGACCACCGCACTGATTTATACACGTGTGATGATTATTGGGTAATAAATCCTAAACATTAACCCACATTACCCGAGGTCCCATTGTACATGATGTACAGTACTTTTGGTACCTGTGTGTTCTCTCCAAGGGAAGACTGCACCTCCTGGCCCTGAGGGACGGCTGTATATGTTTAGTGTCTGAAGCAGTTTTACAATGTTCTAGAATATTTATATAGTTGTGGTGTTATGATTTTAAAAGGCACCACAATACTGATGTACCAGCGGGTTGTTAAAGGGCATAAAGGAGTATTCATTGATGAAATATGTGATACAACTTTAAACTTTATTCTGTCTCTTTTGCATCCTGCAGTGATAAAGGACCGCCCCCCCCTCCCACCCAGCCAGGCCCAGGCTGTTCTACCAGACTCTCCCACTGAGGATTACTCCTACAAGCAGTCCATCCTCAACCTGATCCAGAATAAAGCCTTCATCCTGCTGCTCATCAGCTACGGTAAACTCAAAAAACGCTTTTCTGGATTCAGATCTCTTTTACTAGCTATAAAATCCATATCGGTGGGTGCTCTAATATACACGTACAGTTTATATTATACTTCTTTTTCTAGTTAGTATAATTCCTGCTATTAAAACACAGGAACGTGACTATAACCACACGTGTTGTTTCATATAGAAAATGTGCTTTCTGAGGTTTCTAATCCAGAGGTCGTGCGTTTCCCCTGAAAGACGCTGGGGTCGTTTTAAGACTCCAGCATTAACACTGGCAAAGGGGCTTTTCTGCACTTTGGTGTTTGTAGCATGACTATCTTCTGGCACATGGTGTTCACATGACCCCACACGCACACACACACACGCACACGCACACACACACACACACACACACACACACACACACACACACACACACACACACACACACACCTGGTTTTAAAGCCGACACATGATGTTTTTTCAGTCTTGCTTTCCTTCCGTGTGTTATGTAGGATTTGTGTGCATGTAAAGTTCGGCAAGGTTAAACGTTTAATCACAACAGAGTGGCTCAGTTGACCAATCAGAGCAGACTGGGCTTTATCAGGAGGGGGGGGGGGGGTCTTAAAGAGACAGGAGCAAAAGACCAAGTGTTTGAGACAGAGGCTGAAGACAGGAGCTGCAGCAACGGACAGTCGTAGGAAAATGACGTGATTTGACTTTGCTGCTGAAGCTGACTGCTCCCCCCCCTTGTCTCTTTGTCCATCCCACAGGTATAATGACTGGTTCCTTCTACTCCGTCTCGACTCTCCTCAGCCAGATGATCTTGACCTTCTACGAGGTAAAAGGCCAACAGCAACAATGTTTTACTTCATAACCCTTCTCACACATCGCTCCTGTCTCTTCCACCTGGGTTCTAAAGGAGGGACACACATTACGATATTACACTATTACTCTACGTTCATTCAGGTTTAAATATAGATCAAATGGAAAGTGGGCGGAGGGAAAGAGGGGAGCGAGAGGCAGATACAGAAAAGAACAGAGGAGCTTCTGACGGCTTCGATGAGACATGAGTTTATTGTCTGTGGCTCCGAGTTCATTAGCTGCTTTCACGCATGCCAGCTGCCCACCATAACACTGTCAGTGCGCGCAGACACACACACACACACACACACACACACACACACACACACACACACACACACACACACACACACACACACACACACACACACACACACACACACTCAAGAAAACAATGAAGAGAGAGAGACTCTAAAACGTTTGTCTTTCTTTTTAGTCCCTCTCTCACATTCTGTACGCCCACTCTGACTGACAGCAACACACACACACACACACACACAGACACACACACACACACTAACAACCCTCGCCCTTAAACATTGTTATAGAACATGTGACACTTTTATACACACCTGTAAGGTGAAACCCACGTGTCTCTGCAGAGATTTGATCAGTTAAAGGAGAACAAAAGCCCTTTGTTCTCATGAAACCTCCCCTCCTCTCCTCCTCCTCTCCTCCTCTCCTCCCTCCTCCTCTCCTCTCCTCCTCTCCTCCTCTCCTGCTCTCCTCCTCTCCTCCTCTCCTCCTCTCTCTCCTCTCTCTCCTCTCCCTCCTCCTCTCCTCCTCTCCTCCTCTCCTCCTCTCTCCTCTCCTCCCTCCTCCTCTCCTCCTCCTCCTCCTCTCCTCCTCTCCTCCTCTCCTCCTCTCCTCTCCTCCTCTCCTCTCTCCCTCCCTCTCCCCTCTCCTTCCTCTCCTCTCTCCTCTCCTCCTCTCCTCCTCTCCTCCTCTCCTCCTCTCTCCTCTCCTCCTCTCCTCCTCTCCTCCTCTCCTCCTTCCTCTCCTTCCTTTCCTCTGGTTTCCTCTCCTCAGAACCAGGAGTTGAACGCTGGGAGGATTGGTTTGACTCTAGTCGTTGCTGGGATGGTCGGATCCATCCTCTGTGGCCTGTGGCTGGACCACACAAAGACATACAAGTAGAAAAGACACACACACACACACACACACACACACACACTTGTTAAGCGGAGCACTCAGTGTTTTGAAACATGAGAGGAACAAAGTTGGAGACGCACTATTATTTCAAAGTTTTAATATTTCGTGTGTCAAACAGTGGTTTATCAGATCCGTCTCATGTGTCTGACGCCTCCGTGAGAACAAAACAAATCCTACAAGTCAAGATGAAACCTGACACTGAAGTTTGAGGTGTCAAAAGAAATGACTCTGAGCTGTGGGGTTAGGAAAGGAGATGTTCATCATGGGGAGATTCACAGTTCACCTTTGACGACGATGACAGAGATAATATCCCCTCTGAGTGGAGACTGATTATCACCGATCCACTGACTGACGGGTGTTTTTCAGGATGACGACTCTGACCGTGTACATCCTGTCGTTTGTGGGCATGATGGTCTTCACCTTCACTCTGGACCTCAACAGCATCTACCTGGTCTTCTTCACAGCTGGAGTCCTGGGGTAGGATTCACTGAGCCAGTTTGTGTGAACCTTGTGTTTGTGAAAGCACCTTACTGCCTTTTTAACTTTACTGAATGATCTTTAAAGTAAATATAGTGACATTCTTGTGATTTTCATACCTCTGCCAAATACCTTAAATTCCATCAAGCTGCACCAAGTTAAACATTTCATCAAGATCTGTGAACTATTCTCCAGGAAATCAACAAGCATGTTAAAAAGTGGAGAAAGAGGTGTAAAACATAACCTCCTTAATAATAATATGACACGTCCACACAATATAATATACAACTGCAACTTTTTAATTATCATTATTAAAGTGTAAGTAATATAATGACTTAAATAAAACTACAGATCTCTGGGTGTTGTGGGTAAACTCAACTTTATTTATGATTAGGGTGTGGTCACACTGTGTCAACACTAAACTGCTGCTTCACCGTTTCCTTCCTTCAGGGTCAGTTATCACAGGGTTCAACCTTTTCATAGATGGATAGATATTTTACAGTTTAACCATAAACTTGATTATATGAAGGTTTTTGTTCCGCAAACACAATCAACGACACCGAGACTCTCGTGCAGAGAGAGGAGCAGGGAGCACATGGACGTGGATTTATCTTTCAGCACAGTTCACTGCTCGATCGTAAATCACACACGCTCCGATTGTTTTCATTCAGCTTCTGAAACGAGTTTGACACAGATCGTGAGTCGCTGCTCCTTCGCCCGCGTCCTCAGCGTCGTCGCAGCTTCGGCGCTGATGCAGTGTCGAAAACAAATAGAGACGATGAGGGCCTGAGCTCTGTGTTGTGTGTTGTGTGTTAAACACGAGATACAAAGCAGGTCCTGTGTAAATGACCTCTAAACACTGAGGATCCAGGGTGTTGAAGCCACGACCGGGATTGAAGCTGCTACTTTTGCATTATTTCAAATTAAAACGTGAACATGACATGAACGTGAAAGGTGTCAGAAACTGTCTGGGTCGATATCGACTGCAGCGACGTGGTTTTAAGTATAAAGGCCAACAGGAGGTGACAGCTGAATAAAACAGGAAGGGCTTTGTTTGTGTGTAAAAGGCTGAAATCACTTCAGTCCCATCTCATCGGTGTCGTCTGTGTTTCAGCTTCTTCATGACGGGTTACCTGCCTCTGGGCTTCGAGTTCGGAGTGGAGATCACGTACCCGGAGCCCGAGGGAACTTCGTCAGGACTCCTCAACGCTTTCGCTCAGGTGAGGAGACGCGTCCAACGTGTGCAGAACATCGAGTGAAGGATGGAGAAAATCTGAGTGTGGTTATGTTGAATCAATGATGGGATGGACTGAAGTCTCTAACGTGTGTGTGTGTGTGTGTGTGTGTGTGTGGTGTGTGTGTGTGTGTGTGTGTGTGTGTGTGTGTGTGTTTGTGTCTCTGCAGATGTTCGGGATCATTTTCACTCTGATTCAGGCAAACTGATGACATATTACAAACCGCTGGCTGGAAACCTCTTCCTCTGCGCTTGGATCTTCCTCGGAATACTGCTTACTGGTAGGCTCTGTTTGTGTGTGTGTGTGTGTGTGTGTGTGTGTTTTGTGTGTGTGTGTTGTGTGCTGTGTGTTGTTTGTTGTTTGTTGTTTGTTGTTTGCTTGTCTCTAACCAAATATTAGAAGTGTAATATTTCCTCCTTGATTCGTTTCAGCCTTGATTAAGTCAGAACTGAAAAGACACAATGTCAACATGGGTGCAGACTGCAGAAACCTACAAGCAGTAAGTTCTCACACACACACACACACACAGACACACACACACACACACACACACACACACACACACACACACACACACACACATACTCTGTGCCTTATGACTTTAAATAGAAAAATGGTGTGTACTCACACGACACAGATCCAGGAAGTGATCACCGTAGAAATCCAGAAAGCAACTCCTCATCCCGTCTCCGTTGACTGTCGGACCGATCGTGACTCGAACACATGAGCAGAGTCAGGATGTTCTCGGCCTTCGCTATGTTTTTATTTCATCAGCTGGTTTTCATGGCAGCGTGTGTGGTTCTGTATGTGTCTCTGTGGAGTCTCTGTTAGACAGCGTCCTCTGAAGGGACCTCATCACGACACATTCTTGGACCGTTCTCTTCTTTGCCTGTTTGCTTGGATACTTATTTTTCTCCCTGCTTTGACGTCGCTCCTGAACCAAGCTGTTAAAACCCGACTGCCACTTAAATTCAACCTTTCCACCAACTGATTTTCTCCAATGGTTTCTGAAGGTGCCCCGCAAAGCCCGCTTCAGACCAGCCAAGCCCTTAAATCTTGTCCAGTGCTCTTCAATCAGTCTTTTGTTCCGTCCTCCCACCGTCCTGCTGAGTCACAGCCGAAGTGCCCTTCATCACACCCATCCTCTTCCTTCTCCTCTTCCTCTTGCTCTATGTAACTTTGGTGAGTGGGTACGATCTCCTGTGAGAAGAACTGACGAGAGTCACAGCTTAAAGCTGAACTGTAGATCAGTGAAAAAGAGACAAGGATCCGAGAGAAAAGGTTTAAACTGACGCAAATTGTCTTTAAAGTAAAAGCACGATGTTCGTTTGGCTGCTTTAACGCTGTATTACAGAGCTTTTATTTTGAAAAGTTGTGATTGTATCGCAGACCTCTGAAATAAACAACATATTATTCAGTCTTCTTTTGATTTGGACTTTCAGGTTGCCGTACCAGGATTAGAAAGAAAAGGCCAAAACTGACTTTATAAAAGATCATAAAGTTCCATTCCTTCACATCTGTCGCACTTTACATTCGTCTTGAATGGAACTTGTTGAAACCCGTAGAAACCTAAAGCTCAATTAGCTTCTACATATCTATAAATACATTTCTCTCCTTCTCCCAGGTCCCTAACGAGTCTCCCGAGGAGCAGACTATACTCGACAAGAAAACCAACGGAGTCAGTCTGGCTTCCTCCCTCAGCTTCTCCCATGAAACCTCAGTGTGACGCTGCCAAGTCCCTGAATCACTGGACGAACCTGAAGGCCTCCCCGCTGCCCTGGGATACGTGTCGGCCCCCACGTACCTGAAGGGGAACTTTCTTTATTGCCAAGTGAAGGATGTGGGTCAGGTCGAATCAAGCACAGCCACAAAATAAACCGGATCCAGGGCGAGCGGGGGGGACTGACGAGAACCGGAGGGAGTTGGTGAAACCCTCGACCCAAATATTGCTCCTCTGCAGAGGGATCCACGTCCCTCACGCCCCCCCAGTCACCGGCATAGTGAAAGAAGCGTATGCAAGTAACCGCCTGCAGAAGAAGCTCCTCTGCACTTTATCTGTGTTGTACTTTGTGAATGTGGCGCTTTGCAAATCGGCCCTCGATGGAAAACCGACTCCGGAGGAATCCCGGTGGTTTCTGTGGTCGGAGTCTGCAGGTCACTGGGAGGAGGAGACAGTGAGCAGCTTTAGTTTTGTCCTGTGGCCTCGGCCAACGTTTCCTGATTTTACTTGAATTATCCACGGATGCTCTGGACTACAGTAGTGAGCCGCAGTACTGTACATGTTGTGATGTCATCGTTTATTTGTGAACAGATTTCTGTCATCATCAAAGTCCTCACATCAAAGAGTTCAGTGACACCTGGAAGGAAATGAGCGACTTGTTTTGACTGAATGAAACGGTTCGAGTAGATCATGGCATCAGAAGAACAGTTCTCTTGTTCTGTGTTGTGAGATCTTCGATGATCGTGGACCAAACGGAATGTGAGTTCAGCGCACAACGGGAAAATAAACGCACAACTTCAAAGTTTTAACTCGTTTTAATGCACAATCTCAAATGTTTTGGTTGTTTTTGGTGTCGACTCCTGTTGGTAGTTGTTCCGCTGAGAATCTGAAGCTGCCAGATGTGGAGATAGAAGAACGGCGCCATCTTGTGGGTTAGTAGTAACACGGCGAGCAGAGCAGGGGAAGCACAAACGTGTGACAAGAAGCAAATGATCATTTATATTTACACATCCACCTCTGTTTTGTTTTTCTTTAGTCAAAACTGACTTTTTAAACTTTTGTCTGTACAGTTTGAGAACACACGTGTTGACCCTTTTATACCATGTCCACTTTAGGTTTGGTCTTTTTCTTCCAGTCTTTCCTAAACGTTGAAAGTAACTGAATTCTTCACTTGTTCATTTCCATTTCTGCCACGATTCAGACTAAAGACATCACGTTTAAATAAATGAAGATGCATCATCATAGAATAGAACGAGACGTTGTTGAACTTCATCGGGTTAAAAGTAGTTTACCTGCGCCAATGTTAAAGTAGAACTTACATTAATGACAACCCAATAATAGAATATAATTCACTGTCTGTTTTTCTGAAATGTTCTGTTTGATACTTTGATTAGTTTTTGATTCTTTCTGATACTTTAGTTCTTTTATTTCCGTTAAACTTTGAATGCAGGACCTTTAATGGTTTTGCTATTTTTACTTCAAGTGTCAGGAAATGACATCGGACGACTTCAGCTCGAGTCCGCGACACGTTCACGACGGGAGGGGCACGAGGTTATTTATTGTCAAGACTAAAAAAAGTCTCCATATTTAACATGTAATCATCAAAGGAGCTGTTCATGTCTGAGAATAGCAGAAAGGCTTTTGACTTATTTCGTCATAACCCTTTGTGTTTCTCAACGTGAAGAGTTGAGAAACAAGTGTGACCTCTACACTCTCACTTCCACTTTGGTGGAAAATATTAGTTTGGTTCCATTTCAGTATAGTTTGTGTTTATGATTGATGCTTTTTTTCTGCTCTGTAGATTCTAGTGGACGATAATCTGACATTTCCATCGTCCCATCACATTTTTTTTTATAACAGGAATCTTTGAACCAAACTTGTGTCTTGTTTGTAAAATGCATATTTTTTTTCATGTCGTGTTTAGATATTTATTAATCTGTGAATAAACTGTAGCGAGCAGCACTGAGATTTAATCACAAATGCTTCTCTGGTCTGATGCATGACAAATGTTTTGGTATTTGTATTTATATTTATAAAAGCGTGTCTTCAGTCTCATGTGTGGATCTGATTGCCTCCATCCGGTCGTTCCACGTTTCTCCAGACGACCAAAAAGCCAGAAGGAAATGTGGCGTCGTGGTTCTGTGACGGCCGCGGAGACTATTCCTGAATCTAACCATTTCGATTCTGCTTTACATTACCAATTTAATCAGTTTGGATAGACGGATTGTTTTGGGGGTTAGTTCTCTTTCCGTCTTTACTTTCCAACTTTTCCATTTAAAACCGGTTCCTACTTTGGCTGCAAGTAACTTTGTTGGTGACTTAATGCACATCGGCTCTGTTCATCACATCCGGCAGCCGGACGCTGAATGTGACGGCGAGTCAAAAATACAAAAAAGTGAAGGAACACGTCAGTGTGTGTTTTGGGTTTCTAGGCAACAGTGAAGACAGAGGAATAAGGTCAAGGAGGATTTAGATACGCACACAATCGTTGTCGTGACGACCAGTTAGTTGTCGGGTTGGGTCTTTTCATGGGATTTTCTCGACAATGAGAAGATGTAGAATATTGTCACACAATATATACACGGATCCACACCTGCAGTCAAAACAGCCATTACAGAGTACTGGACGAATATAACAAAGAATACAAAAGATCAAAGGCGACAAGCAAATTTGACAGCAGATAAAATAACACATCATTTAAAAGTTACGGGCAAAAGAAAAAGTTTTGAAAAACGGAAGTAACTTGTGGGACGTTGGAGAAACGAGTGCTGTCATATATATATATATATGTTGGAATCACATGATACGCAGATGACATTACTCTGTATGTTTTTGTTGGAATCATGAGACGCAGAGTAAAATGCCAACAATAAAAGGATTTACGCCGATATCTGTGTTACCATGTTGTTTTACACACACACACACACACACACACACACACACACACACACACACACACACACACACACACACACAGACACACACAAACTATGAACTTCACCAAATAAGGGAAGGAAAATGATGTGTAAAAGCTTACGCAAGTTATTGTGCAATGGTTTTTTCCGAGCAACCCCCAATTTTAAA
Source organism: Reinhardtius hippoglossoides (assembly GCA_006182925.3). Lineage (NCBI taxonomy): Eukaryota > Metazoa > Chordata > Actinopteri > Pleuronectiformes > Pleuronectidae > Reinhardtius > Reinhardtius hippoglossoides. The sequence goes on from CM031689.1 coordinate 1,472,174, forward strand.
CTTCTGCAATATTCTTGTCAATTCATTTTCCCACAACAAACACAAACCCATCAATTAACATATTTTCTTCTACTAGTTTATTGTCTTATATATTTTATGTTGTCACATTTCCATACTGGAGGACGTGTTGGTGCTTGAAAGATGCGAAGACACCTCCGGAAGTGAAACCGCCCCTAAATGGATATTATCCAGCGATGACCAAAATAGTTTTTACTGAGAAACTCAACCAAGGAGAAGAAACATCATCAACACAGTTATGGATCCGTGCCACAGACCGAGAATGGCTCCACTTCTGTTTCTCCTCATTGTGTTGCCTACAATTGAAGGTAACTGCTCCTATGTTTGTTGTTTTTATGTTTATTGTAGTTTTAAAGAATTACAATTGTAATTATTATAATATAATTATATATATTAATTACAATTATAACCTGGGGTAAAAAAATCGTTTTCTGCTTCGTGTTTTTACAACGACACACGATGAATGTTACGTGTTTTTTAAGTTTTCCTGAGGAACCAGGAAGAGGAAACACGCTTCACCTCATGTTACAAAGAATTCCAGCATTTTCCATGTAGCAATATACATTTATTATTTTTTCTTTCTTTTTATTGTGAAATTTGCATATGTTTATTCTATTGTAAAATCATATTCAATTCATTTATACATACAATTTCCTATCAAAGGGTCATACTATTGTGAAATCACACCTGCCTTTATAATTACAACAGTCTATAAATACAGATATACTTTTCAATTTCATCTATTTATTGCCTATTTAAACTTGCACACTTGATACGTTGTCCACCTTATATATATACACTTTAAACATGGAGCCACTTTATGAATATTTCTACATAACCATTCGGTTTTTCATTGTCTTGTTGCCTCTGCAGCTCATCTGGAGAGACACCATCTCTTCCACACACGTGGGGATGCAGCCGTTCTGCCCTGTGACGTCGTATCTTCATCGACAAGGTGCTCCATGGTTACGTGGATGTTCCACCGGGATCAGAAGGAGAGCCCTGTCAGTATCCCGGGTGCGAGTCTGGACACCAACTGTTCTCTGCTCGTCACCAACGTCAGCGCTGAAGATGCTGGTCGATACGTCTGTCGGCTGAAGAACAGTCATCACCAAACGGCCTTACCTGTGATTCTCACTGTTTTCACCGGTGAGTCTCGTCTCGATCGTTCTTTCTAACTGCGGGTTATAATACAGGGCTGTGCATAGAACACAAAAACTGCTATAAAACACTAAATATATGAATAATATTTTACTGTCAGTTGCTTATTATTTTAACCAACATTAGCCCTGATCATAAATACAAAATATTCATTCACGTTCAGTTTTTTAATCCTTTAAAATACTAGTTTGTTGACATAATACCATATACATGTATTATTTTACATATACTACATATAACAGGATTTGTTTGTGGAGATTTAACACAGCCTGGGACGTGTCACTGATTAATAACAACATTAATGGCTTTGTGTAAAATCACATTTTAAAATAGGTTTCTCTGTATGTTAAGGACAAAAAATACTTTCAAATTTAAATTGACCAAATATGCATATAACTAACGAACTAACTGTGCAAGTCACTGGCTATAATGTGCAGTTCATTACACTGTATATATTATTTCTATTCTATTCATATTTCCCCTTGCATTATTTATTATTTTACCGATGTCTGTTTTCTGACTTCTTTCCCTCTTTTCTTTTTCTAAATGGACAAATAAATAACAACAACAATTCAATTGAAAGTCAGACTAAAAAAATATGGTTAGGTTTGCTTTTTAAAAGACGCAATAACATAAAAAGATGAGTGATGACTTGTTTCCTGTCAGTCTCGTGGTTCCCAGCAGACCCAGTCGGGGACGTGCTGATCGAGTGCGCTCTGGAAACACCCTTTTTGTCCAGCTCCTGTGTGGACAGGAGGTTCCGTTGGCTGGATAAAGGGACGGGGGCTGTGCTGTCAGGGGAAGACGTCTCCTTCAACAACACAGGGGACAGATGTGTCTCCTCTCTGCACGTGGACAGACGCCACAACACCAGTTACACCTGCCAGTATGTTGATGGGAACAGGCAGGTACAGATACAGGCCGACTACACACCGGCCGCCAAAGGTGAGACGGGAAACTGTCTGGAGTAATCCCAATGATCGTGCACGTCACAGTCCTGAAGATGTTAATTGACCGTTCAAAAAAAAGAAATAACTAGCACCTTGTGTGCAGCTTTGCCTAAAATGAATTTCATGAAAAAAATTAAAGTAAAGTAATTAGTTGTAAAATATGAAAAGCAGTTTCTTCTGTCCAAAGATGTGTTATCTTTGGTTTTAATAAAAATCTTTATTTCTGACCTCAGGTTCCTCCGGTTCCTCCGGTTCCTCCGGTTCCTCCGAGTCCTCAGATCTCCCAGGTTCCTCGGGCTGGTCTCCTCTGAGCTACGTCATGTTGACTCTGCGTGTTGCCGGACTGATCCTCTTGATCACAATCACTGCTGTTATCATCAGGGACAGAGGTGAGGACATGAACAGAAACACGTCCTCGTTTGAGGATTTATTCATTTCTCTCATTTCTTTTGTTTTGTCTTTCTGGTTTTTTTGGTTCTTTTAAGGAAACAAAAAGCCGCTGGAAGACGACGAATCTTAGTCAAACTAATATTTCTGCCTCCTGGTTGTTTCTGGATCATTTGGTCGTCAAGGAGTTTGACCTGAAGCAGATTGAGCTCCGTGTGGCCTCTCTACACCATCGTATCTATAAATGTGCATGTCATCTATATACAGCCTCAACATATATAAAAGTATATATGCAATAATTGAACCTGTGAATCAAAGAAACGTGCTGTATAATTTAAATACTTTAAAAAACATGAATAATAACATGGTTATTATCACTTGACATGTGCTGTTTTATAAATAAAGTTGACATTGACATGGATCCAGGATGAGGTGATAAAGTGGAATCAGCCTTGGTGGAGGAATGTGCACTTCAATTTTCAGAAACGCAGAAATTACTCACAAACGATAGTGAAAGGACGAACACAGTTTGGTGCAGGAATACAACAAACAGTGTAGTGTGGTGAAGAAAATGAATACATGAATAAATACATGGGAGAAAATACATTCAAACAATAAATGAGAAAGTCATAAACTCATGACAGACAGTTACAGTAACATAGGACAGGTAATCTAGGCAGAGTTAACAGTTAACTTTATTGGGTTCATTTCTCACGTGAATTTGTTTAATGTAAAACATGAAATGAATAATTTCTTGCGATATTCTGTGAGTCTCTCATTCGACCTTTCACAGTTTGCGTCGTGTCAGGACTTATGTGAGAGCTGGGTTCCTCGAGGTGAGCGAAAGGTAAACAGAGGCCGGACTCTGACCTGTGATAAGGCACGGAGTCAGTGCACGACTGATGTGGGAGCTGGATGTCACATGAGCAACTTACAAAATAAGATGTGCGAGCAAACAGATCCTCGAAACACTTAAGACAACCAGTCATTATATAGCTTGTGTTTTACTGAGATATAATCAGAGGTCAGACTGCGTCGTCCGACCCACGGAACAGAAACAGAAATATTCCTAATGATCCATGAAAAGAAAAGCTGAAGCTGTAAGTAACACAGTTCTTGTTGAATATAGATACCGGGGTACTGGGGCAGAGATCTTGAGATCATAGTGAACAAACCTACTTTGGTCTCTTGCCCGATTACTGTGATCCCCTGGGTTCACTGACCTTTCACACCGCTCCTTCCACGAATCCTCTCAGAGGAGAAGGGCGACGGTCCAGCTCACTCTTTCAACTCAAATCAACTTCATGGAGGAGAGTTGCAGCTTCCAGCTCATCTCACCAAGGAAACCTCCTCGCAATCCAAGCTCTACCAACCTTCAAGCAGCGACGCGATGTCCTGCCGGAGAACTTCAAACAGCAACTGAGCTGCACAGCCCAACAGAACCACGAAGGCCGGAGATAGAAACCAGCAAGACGACTTCCCAGAACTGCGAACTGCACAGCAACTCTTTTCTCTTTCCACGGACGGGTAACACAACTGGGCTTAATAATCATACTAGGCTAAGCAAGATTGTTTATTCGATTCCTTGTGATGTTTATAAGTTTGATTTGTGTTGCTGTGATATTGTGGTTACAAGTTATTTGAAAGTTAATGTTAGTTATGCTCTTCAGTGTATGGGCGGCTGTGGCTGAGGGGTAGAGTGGTCGTCCTCCAACCTGAAGGTCGGCAGTTAATATTTTTTATATTAATATTCAATATTTTATTTTGATAACCAAATTTATTGAATGCCGAAAGGCACACCATTTTATGGTATCACGTTTAATGCATTATTGCACAGCATAAGTTTCCATACACAAGTAAAACACACTGTCACACTGAGGACTCCGTAGTTCCACTGGTGAACTTCTATCCTCCTAAGAATTGAATTGCTCACAACTAGGATACTTTACAGTTTCTACATTAAGAGCAAATAATCAGATATAACATCATCTCTCTGAGGAGCCCCTCTGTAATCTAGATTTTACGTTTAAGTTTTAATTGCTCACGTTAATGGTGCTGATCATATTCATTCACTATTTAACTGCGTCTGACTTTTCATTTCCACGCCCTCCACCTCCTCCTCACATACAAGGAACAGCACACAGTTCATGGGGGGAGGGGTTGAGGGTTAATCCCACTCGAGGCGTCAGATCCAGGTCGTCCTCTGAAACTCCAGGAGCTGGAGTGAAACGGAAGTGCTGCAGGAGGGTGACGAAGAAGATGAAGAGCTCCATCCTGGCCAGACTCTCTCCGAGACAAACCCTGCGACCTGTTGAGAGGGACGGACGGCGAAGTCAAATATCATCTGCAGTAAGTGAACATCGAAAGGAAAAGGCACGTGCTCACGAACCTGCAGAAAAAGGCATGAAGGCGTCTCGCTTGACGAACTTTCCCTCTTTGCTCAGGAAGTGGGCGGGATGGAAGGAGTGAGGTTTCTCCCACTCGTCCTCATCGTACAGGACAGATGTCAACAGAGGATACACTGTGGTCCCCTGTGGACAATAACTATTACTGCATGTTCATTTCTTTTCACATTTTGTATTTTTGATATGAACGTGGGTATGAAGGACTCGTGGGACCTCTTCAGTAAAGCAGAAATTAGATAAATAAAGAAATGGAAACACATTAAAGTATTCAGAGTAGGTTCGTGGGGCAGATAATGTAGATTTGTGTTTGTGAAAATTAACCAGTAAAAATATCAGTATTGTAATAGTTTCCTCTGTTGAGCTAAACCTTGTATAACAGTACTTAAAGATATTTAGGTATAATTCTGTAAAACATTGCTCATTATTTAATTTGACTTTTACCGTAAGTTATGTCCCCCCCCCCCATCCTTTGTTTGTTGGTTGGTTTATTATTTTGTTTATTTTAAGCAAGGTTCCACAAACGTTCTCAGACTGCCCTTCTGGTGGATTGTATATCTGAGTCTTCCAAGTCAGGTGGATCCCCACACTAGTTGTGATATGGAGTCTGACCTTCTTAATGAAGTGACCCTGGAAGGTGACGTCCTGGCTCGTCTTGTGAGGCAGAGCCATCGGGACGATGTTGGCCAGTCTCTGCGTCTCATGGATGACGGCGTCGAGGAAGGGCAGGTTCTTCCTGTCTTCAACCTGCACCTGACGACTTCCTATCACCCTGCTCAGCTCCTCCTGGACCTGGTCTGATGGAAGGGTTTTGTTTTTATGAAGATGATATTCTAGTGTTGGTGGAGCTGCAGATGTCTTCTGCTCCTTACCTTGTATTTTTGGATACTTGGCCATCAGCATGAGTCCCCATCTCAGTGTTGTTGCTGTTGTGTCTGTTCCAGCAGCAAAGAGATTATTAACCGTGGTCAGAAGGTTTTTATCGTGAAAGTGATCGTTGGGAATCCCAGATTCCTAAATGGAGACATGACCCAGAGCAGTGATTGATAAATACACATCATGAAGAAATCACAATGCATAGTTCTCTGTATCCTGTAGGACTATCGACAAAAACTAAAGCTCATATAGATGGAAAAACCCCTTCATGATCCTGCTGCCATCCCATAATGACCGTATGAAATGTAAAAGTCACTTCGGTTGTGTAGGTTCCTGCACAAAATGGATGAAACCAAAAGTATCAATAAGCGAAAAAAGGCAGATATAAGAAAACTTTTGGTTTAAAGGATTAAAGGGATTAAATGTAATATCATATTTTCAGCCGTGTATAATCTCCTGAAACGAAGTAACTTTCAGTCCAAGTGGACAAACTAAAAACTGTCTTCCCTGGAGCCCACTGTGGGTTCTTCTACACACTTGGAAGGGAAGGTTAAACAAGGGGTATTCAATTGGCTGTAATATACAACTTCCCCACTAGATGTCACTAGATCACTGAACCGTTAAACCAGGTTTCTCTTACACCACATTCAGTTTACACAGAAGAGCTCAAGCAGGCGCGTGTTCTACAATAAGTAAATGTGTAGAGCTGCTAATAGATGACGTATTAACTGGAACAAGAGTTTTTAGTGGGAAATGTTGCTGGGCTGCAACTGCAGCGCTCTCAGGATGCAGCTGCGACGACCTTGTGACCTTTAGCTCGTAATGATTCACGTATTCAGAGAACTTCTCATCGACAGAAGTGTTTATTTATTGTCCCTGTTAATTTTAAACTGAATAAATAAAATGAAATTAAACCATTAGCCGTGACTAAAGTAGCAACTTTTAAAATATAATATAGTTGAATTAAGCGTTTGCAAACCTCCAGGTTTTGTTTCCGGACCAGAAATGCGTCCACGAACCCTCTGCACATCTGTGGGTTGAGGCTCTTCTCCAGATGTGTGAACAGCTGTAAGTTCTGTTTCTTATTAGCTTCAGAACGTTTGTTGAATTCCTGTCTTTTAGAGAGAAATTTACCAAACCACGGGTACATGTTGTAGATCTGTCAGAAAAAAGAATCAAAACGTCTTTAAATTATTTTTTGTAAGTGTTTGTATCACATGTATTAAAATGGCCGTGCTGACAGCTGTGTAAACAAATTATACTTGTATTGATGGAGATCCCGCGAGTTGAATATTTTTGTTTGTTCGATCGACCATAGACGTAAACTCTGGGTCATCGTATTCAAACCTGCTGCCGTAGACCATGGAGCAGATGATATTAGAGACTGCATAGTTCATGGGTTGGGTCGTATCAAAAGCTTGACCTGCAAAAGAAAAAAAAACATTTTTGCAGGATTTTTGTTTAAAATGCGGCTCAAAATGCAGGTGGTGGAATCCCATATATTTACCTTTAAATGTGTTAAACACGTCGATGAGGTATTCACATTCCTCCATGATTTTGCTCTCACTCGCCCTCTTGCCCATTCCGAAGTCTCTCAGGTTCGTCAGAGCAAAGCGACGCATTTCTTTCCACGAATCCCCATTGGACCATAAAACCCCTGAAATGAAGTAGTAAATACTGCTGGTAAACAAATAAAGTAAAATAAAACATGCTTTTCCTTTACTCACCGTGTCCTTCACTCGTATCGTGTGCGATTAAAATTGGGTCTCTGTCTCCAAACTCATCTGCATAGTTGACAAGCGCCTCCTTCACCGTCTTGTATCCGGCCAGAACCACCACTTTCTTGGATCCAAAGTAGACGGTGAACACTGATCCGTATTTCTTGGAAAGCTAAGAGCAGAGGAGTGATGTCATGATTTATACATGACTCACAATCAGAGAGGAAAGTGGAAGAAAGCCTCCTGCACGGAAACAACTTCCTCACCTTCAGTAATGAGTAGTAGGGTCTCTTGAGGTCCAGCTGCAGCAGGTTCCCCAGCAGAGGAAGGGGTTTTGGTCCTGGAGGATCCTTGTCCTCCTGGGAGCCGAAGGTGGAGACAAGGTAGATCAGGACCAGGACCATCAGAGCCCCCAACAGGGAGATGGAACTGCAGGACTGAAGAAAAACATTGAACATCTCCATCGTCTCACACAATGAGTTTCCTCCCCCGCTGTGTTTGGGTGCAGGTGTGTGTTGTGAGTAGGAGGGAAAGCTTTTGTAGCTGCAGGGAAACAGCCCGGCCCACAGTGACGCGAGAAAGGGAAAGTTCACACGCATTCATTATTATATGAGATCATATTTCTGTTATCGACGGTTTAATGGGGCTTTATGGTCAGTGATGTCTGTACAGAGGTTCCTGGATGAACGACAGTAACATCTCACCCAGACTGAAACTATGAACCAGTTATTCTAAGTGCTAAAAACAGGTCAACTGGACTTAGTTGAGTTTCTTGAAGACGCTTCACGTCTCGTCCAAGAGACTTTTCAGTCCTCGCCTCTCAGGTCCACCTCAACGACTCCAAATGACCCGACAAGTTCAATACCTGGACCGTCTTCAGGAAACCCAACCAAGTCCAGTTGACCTGTTTTTGTATCACCTGGATGACTGAGAGTCTCATCAATATCTTATGAAAATTGTGGGACTGGACAATGTTGGTTTGGGGGGAATTAGTCGTTGTGATAAATAAAAGAAATCTTTTAGAAGTTCTGCTTGTTCAGACGTTCTGTAAGAACTGTGAACTTTTGGTGTTGATCTGGATCAGGGAGAGGATCCAGCAATCTTGAATCTGAATGTGGTTTTCCAAGGGGTCTGCTGGGTCTTATTATTGTTCTTCTTGATCAAACTGTGCATGTTACTGTTGGACCCGAACGCTCACAGCAGCAGATCCCATCCTGTCAGGTTCAATTCGACAGAAAATAAACTGTCACACAGATTTCTGTCCCAGAATCCACACATGTTAAGATGTGCTGAAACACCCGGGAGACCTCCAATTCACCCTTCGCCCACATACGTAAAACCTGGCCAATGATACACTGAGTTGGTTTGATAACTCAGTCTGTTTGATGTTTAACATCGCGAGGTGATTGCAGGGCAAAGATCGTCTCAGGTTTTCTTCGGGACGCTCCTTGCTCTAACCTTGTTCTCTGTCAGCAGATATCCAGCAGCGAATAAGAAAAGGATCGATGCATTTAAAACACGTCTGTCCACAGCGAGGACGACAATTATAATAAAGAACTAATAAGTCATAAATCATCCCGAACGTTCTCCTCCACGGTCCAGAGGTCTGACTCGGGATTTAACTCGGACCTGATGTGATGTTATGAACTGGAAATCATTTAATCTCATCAGGAGGAGTTCCCTCTGAGCTGCAGCCTGTTCTCCTCAGGTTACCCCCCCCCCCCCATTTCCTCAGGCTGTCAATCATCACACAAAATGAAAACTGATCTTTGAAATGTGTTCTATCATGTGTCTTTTTCTTTTTATGATTCTGTTCCAATTGGAGTGCTAAATTGTATTGTATCATAATACAGTGACAATAAAGGCTTCCTATTCTATTCTGTTCCTATTTATTTATTTACAAAGCTGTATTTATTCTATTGTTCTATTTTCTCTATTCAGGATTCATTGTTTCTCATTTAATCTCTCTGGTGTAGATTCTTTCCTCCAAAGCACAATGAAAATAAAGGTTATTATTATTATTAGAAGTAGCAGTAGTAGAAGTGACTTTGTGGATTTGATGTTGTCATGTCCTTTATTTCCTCACTGAACCGCAGCTTCCTCTGCTTATAATTTACTACGAGATGTTGTTTCCTTCTTCCTTCTGAGGAGTTAAAGAGGTGATGCAGTGACCTACAGCAGTGTGAAGTTCTCTTCTTCTGCTGGAGCCTCCAGTGACGTCCACGCCACCGTCAACAAGCCCAAACCAAACAGAGACCACAGCACCTGAGAGTCTTCATCTGTCCTCACCTTTCAACTGAATCCATCACAGATAGATGTCTCTGTAGAACCTGGAAAATCCTCAAACATATCGGCAATCTACAAAACGTATTCGCTGGATAGTAATTTCTGGGATGCAATGCACTGTTGTAAAAAGCTTTGTGTCCAGAACGGGGTGTTAAAAAGTAAAAAACGGTGTTTACACAATATCTTAAACATGAATAAAGCGACCAACACTTATGTTGTCTGTGAAGATATAGTGGAGTAATGGTGCCACGCGTTCCATGTGTGATGTGATCTTGTACAAATAAATAAATACATTTAGAAATAAGACATGTATAAATACAGAAATAGTCATTTTCGGAGGAAACAGTTACAGATTTTCCTCAGTGGTGGTGGTGGTGGTACATCGTTGTGGCTGTGGCTTCAGCTGCACTTCTAATAAGTATAATAGTTCTCATCAGACAGAGAAGAACCAAAGGTAAGAGCATGAACACATCAACAGTATTTAAATAAGAAAGTTTAATTTCCAATATAAGGTTTTTTCTTTTCAGGGAGGAAAACACAGGTGGATGTAAATACTGTGAGTGGAATTTATCTTCATTAAAACGTCCAAAACAACTGGACCTATGTTGTATACGTTGTTGACGTGTGTACTTTCATCAGAAAAAAATGTTCCAGAGAAATGCATTATTTATTCAAGGTAACAAGACGTTTCATTTTGTCGCCTTTGAATTGGTTCATATCCTGTTTACCTGCGGCATTGACCGTCTCTGCTGTAGCTTCCGAAGTAAACAACATATAACGAAGGAAAAACACACCGCTAGCCAATCAGCAGTTCTTTCCTTCCCCTGTTTGTATTGGTTACTCATAACAGATCACGATTATTCATTGTCATTAGCGTTTTGCACTGACCCGCCCCCTAACAAAGCCAGGTCCAACATTACCTACACGCGCTGGAGGCATTTGACCAATCACAACAGAGTGGGCCAGCTGACCAATCAGAGCAAACTGGGCTTTACCGGGAGGGGGGTCTTAAAGAGACAGGAGCTAAAGCCAAGTGTTTGAGACAGAGGCTGAAAAGAGGAGCTGCAGCAACGGACAGTCTGAGGACAGTGATGTGTTTTGTCTGTCCTCACTATCAGAGCAACGTATACTCAAATGTGTTGTAAGAAAAATCACGTGTTCTTTTCTTCTATGACAAGTGGCCGTTGACGTGAGATGGAAAACTCTGAAACGAACTGTATGTTTACAGGAAGGGGTTTTCTGAGGACACGATGAGGTCACACTCTACGAACTCACTGGTACATGTTGTCCACATTTCTGCAGATTGATACAAGTCAGGAACAGTGTTTTAACTAAATAAGAACAAGTTGAAAAGGATAAGCACGCTCACACTGTCCAGGCTGTGTAGGGGAACTAGTTGGTCAACGTGAGAAACAGGAACCTCACGTTCATGTCACTGTTTCTCCTGAATTCATGTGATAAATGGTGTATTTTCTTTTGTAGAGTTTATTATTTACTTCATAACCAGACCCAAGGTCAGATTCTTGTTGAGTTTAATGCTGATTTTGTTGTATCTTTGTTTGTGTGTTAACAACAGATTTCATAATAAAGACTGGATACATTTCTTAATTTCTTTGTTTCTCTGTTTATTAATAGATGAGTAGGAAGTGGGTGCAGCTTCTCGTTTCTTAGAAGAAGCCGTGATGCTCGTCACACTGAGGGATGTGTTCATATCTTTTCAGACACAGTGAAGTTAAAGATGTGACCATATGTGACAACGACTCTGAGACATGACGGACGGTTACTTATTCATTTACTTTATTGGTCCTCAGGCAAACTAAGTTCAATCCACAGCTGGAAACCACAGAATCACGTTTGATTCACGTTAACATTTTGAAGCCCAAGTCAATAATGTTATTAAATCTTGTTACAGTAAAATCCTCCATGCACATGTGACCTGAACAAATGGTTAAATAGCTCTTGGCTCCATGTGTTTGAAGATGAACCTGAATAAGTTACATTAATTCAGTAACTTCAAGATAAGTTTGCAATTTTTTATTGTTTTTTTAACACAGGAAAGAACCAATAAACATGTGAGAGAAATTCAAACTGGACCACCTGTAAAATATAAAAGTCCAGATGTGAAGTTGCTCCAGAGGTGACGTGTGTCGTCCTTTGTTTGGACTGAATCTACTGATATTTGCATCACTCATGTGAATGAGTGACAAGTGTCTGAATCTAGAAGTCGCCTGCTGCACATTAGTTCATCGTCAAATATTCACACAGTCTCTGGTCGACGGGGGAAAGTCGGTGCTGATGGATATTTTCTCTACATGCAACTAGCACATGACGACAGAGGAGACATGTCCCTGAGGGGAAGTGATCAACAGGAAGTAAACGACTCATTGCACTTTTCACTAAGAACCGAGAAGCAGAGAAGAGAAAGAAGAAGAATGGATGAAATCAAACGGATTAAAATGTCTTTACATCTGCTCCTGGTGCTGATTCCGTTTACAGGTAAGAATAAATACACTTACAAAACTTTATCAGTGTGAATAATAAGAATAACACCAGATTGTCTGTGTTTGCTTCTAAAAGTGAAGAGTTTCACTGATGTGTTGTGGCACAAGTCTGGCACATTCAGGGGACTGATATTTATGAGTACTCTGATATTGTAGTTGTGTATATTTGTGAACTGGATCATTCCTCATATTTCAATCTGCTGTGTATTGCTCTCTGTCTAATTGTGGTTAAGTCTGAATTTCTTCAAATTCTGACCAGTTGTCTCCTCGAATGAAAACTTGACGGATTAGATTTCAGTGATCAAGTGTCAGAGTGACCTCATGAGTCTGGAAACAAATGTCCGTAGACTGGAACTGGACTGGTTGGCTGAGGCATTCAAATGCAGGGAGATAACTGTAGTTGATGCTTTTCAGCTTTATCTTGTCACTCGTGCTCCATTTGGTCTTAATTTACAAAGTTATGTCTAAAAGAATCCTCACATTCAGAAGTGTATGAAAATATGAGTCTTTTTCTTGGTTTAGTTTAATTGTTGCTGTCTCTCTCTCATTTCCTCCACAGCGCTCGCTGCCCAACATTCCTCCATCATCATCAGAGCTGGAGCTGAAGTCACTTTGCCTTGTGACAATGTGAGAGATGATCATGTGAACTGTGGAGCTACTACCTGGCTCTTCAGTGATTCAGAGGTGACTAGAGCAGTAAACCTGTTTGTAAACAGGCAGCTCGACACATCTCTGATTTCCACGTCTCAAGCAGACAGACTACGTCTTGCTGCAAACTGTTCTCTGGTTATTAGGGAGGTCACAGCTGAAGATGCTGGTGAATACACCTGCAGACAGTCTGACCAGACAACACAATCATATGAAGATCATGTGGTTCTTCTCTCTGTTGTCAACGGTGAGTAAAAGAGTCTCTTCATAAAAACATGATGATAATTCTGATCATTCTGATGGACATAGTTTCACTCATGTTATCTTTCTCTCACAATATCTCGATCATCACCAGTGACTGAGCAGAAGAGAACTGATGAGGTGACGTTGAGCTGCTCTGTGTCACCATATAGAAGGTGTTACCTCACAGTGAAGTGGCTGTATATGAATATGGATGTGACTGAAGACAACACTGAACTGAAGACATCACAGTCTGACTGCTCGGCCACTGTGAGCTTCAATAAATCAAGTTTTGTTCCCAAGATGAAGAACTATAGCTCATTAACATGTAAAGTGAAGCATCGTGACAAAGAGGAGGAGTTTGCCTTCATTCCTCCGTCATCAGGTGAGAAAACACAGAACACGATGAACTGCTCCTGATCCAATAAATTCCATTTGTTAATACATTTCTTTTTGTTAAGAAGGAAAGAACAAACCAGCTCCAGGAAACAATGAGATGACAACAGGTACTGAATATTAGCTGCAGCTCTCATTCATCTCTGTGCTGCTGCGTGTTGATGGATTTAATGTGAACAACATGTGTAAATACAGGAAGTTGGACTGAACAGGAAACTAAAGCTCTTGTGTTCTGGTGACAGCTTGGTGGTGGTACATTCGTCTGGTTGTGGGTTTTGCCACAATCGTAATAATGGTTGTGATTCTCATCAGATGGAGAAGAAACAAGGTGGGAACATTCACAGATGAAACTAACATGTCACTTATAGAGTTTATATCTCCGCCAAGTTTTTATTTATCTTGTAATAACGCCATGAAATAATGATGTCATCATAAGTTCTGAAGTCTTAATGTGAAAGTTAAAGTTATGGATGTTTCTTTGTGTTTTGATACATGTTGTTATGCTGTGATGGTTTTGTTAGCACTGCATTAGGTTATTTTACTTTTTAATAATTATTTGCGTTGTGTTGTCTCTCTGTCACTATGGTAACCGTGCTACATCCTGACCTGCGGTGTAATACATCCTATTCTGTCTTTTTTTAAATCCATTTTTATCATACTTCAAATCAACATTTGTATTTGTTGTGTTCTGTGAAGCACATTGAACTACACTAACCTGATGAAAGGTGCTACACAGACTGATTGATTGATTGATTGATTGATTGATTGATTGATTGATTGGTTGATTTACTGATTGATTGACTGATTGATTGATTTACTGATTGATTGATTGGTTGATTGATTGATTGATTGATTGATTGACTGATTGATTGATTGATTGATTGATGATTGATGGATTGATGGATTGATGGATTGATTGATTGATTGATTGATTGATTGACATATTGACTGATTGATTGATTGATTGATTGACTGATTGACTGATTGATGGACATATTGACTGATTGATTGATTTACTGATTGATTGATTGACTGATTGATTGATTGATTGATTGACTGATTGATTGATTGATTGATTGATTGACTGATTGATTGATTGATTGATTGATTGACTGATGATTGATTGATTGTATATCCTACAGATCCAGGGTGGTGATGTTGCAGTGGCCTTCAGCACTGGGGAAGCTCCCTCCTCTTCTACTGGACCCTCAGCTGATCCCAGCAGCCTCTATGCCAACGTCACGTTCATACAATAGTAGAGTTACATTTGACATCGATATATTTATATTAGGAATCATTTGTTACAACTTTCTGCCGTGAAAACAAAGTCACTGGTAATAATGTGATTCTCATTAGATAGAAAAGAAACCAAGGTGGGAACATTCCCAGATGAAACTGTGATTTAGTTTAAACCACTGCCAAGGCCCGACCGTCTGTAAAGTTTGATATAAACAGTCACTTTTATCGTGTGGACGGGATTTAACCAGTTTTCAGCCATTTTATTGATTCTTGAAGTTTGTCGTCCAAAAGCTGGAATATTTTATACTGTATCTTCATGTTCTTCTGATCCAGCTGTTATTCTTATACATTACAATGGTGACGTGTTATTTGTAAGAAAATTGTACTTTCTTGATTCTTCTTGTTCTGGGTTTGTTCCTCATGGTTGATGCACTTACTGTAAGTCGCTTTGGATTAAAGCGTCAGCTCAATGAAATGTAAGGAAATGTAATGTATGATGATATGATATGAATGATTGAATATGAACCAATGTTTTGTAAAAAGCCTTTTGCCCAGAGTGCCAGAAGGGGGAGCTGTACGTTAAGCTACTGCTGCAATGTTTAAGTAATAATAATAATCATAAGATGGTATATCTTCATATAGATATCGTACGTTTAGCTTAATGAGCCGGCTGTTATAGACATGTTAGTGTTTTATGCTGTGATGTAGATACTGCAGGTTGATACTTCCAGGTTTGAGTTGAGTGACTTTTTAAATGATGTTGATTTACATGCAACAAGATGGCGGGGGGGGGGGGGGGGGGGGGGGGGGGGCTGTAGGGGAACTAGTTGGTCAACGTGAGAAACAGGAACCTCACGTTCATGTCACTGTTTCTCCTGAATTCATGTGATAAATGGTGTATTTTCTTTTGTAGAGTTTATTATTTACTTTATAACCAGACCCAAGGTCAGATTCTTGTTGAGTTTAATGCTGATTTTGTTGTATCTTTGTTTGTGTGTTAACAACAGATTTCATAATAAAGACTGGATACATTTCTTAATTTCTTTCTTTCTCTCTTTCTTAATAGATGAGTAGGAAGTGGGTGCAGCTTCTCGTTTCTTAGAAGAAGCCGTGATGCTCGTCACACTGAGGGATGTGTTCATATCTTTTCAGACACAGTGAAGTTAAAGATGTGACCATATATGACAACGACTCTGAGACATGACGGACGGTTACTTATTCATTTACTTTATTGGTCCTCAGGCAAACTAAGTTCAATCCACAGCTGGAAACCACAGAATCACGTTTGATTCACGTTAACATTTTGAAGCCCAAGTCAATAATGTTATTAAATCTTGTTACAGTAAAATCCTCCATGCACATGTGACCTGAACAAATGGTTAAATAGCTCTTGGCTCCATGTGTTTGAATATGAACCTGAATAAGTTACATTAATTCAGTAACTTCAAGATAAGTTTGCAATTTGTCTGATGTTGTGGAGACTTTTCACATCGTTTCTTGTGAAACTATGAAGTCAGACTGTTTCTTCTTGAGAAACTCTGGTGTCTTACCGACATGACACTGATGTTTGTGCTGAGATGTCTCTGCAGCTGCGCTGGCTTCATGCAACTGTTTGCTCACTTTTCCTCACAGAAAATGCTCAATGCTTTGGGCGGATTGCAGCTCGTCGAAGGAAATCCCATGAAAACATATTCTTCCTGATACTGGAGATATTGTGTTGGCTCTGTTTTCACTTTCTTGTTCACTTCCTTCTCCTTGTTTTCAGCTACGTCTCAACCACGAATCCATGTTTGTTGATTTCGTTGTTCAGAACTGAAACTGGCTTCATCACAGTGAACAAACGTCGTCATGAACGTAACTTGGGAAACGATAACATTGAAAATAGGAATATTTACTATGAAATGTGTTTTATTGAACTTACATTTACATTTTTATTGAACTAATAATTATCTTACTTTTTTTTTTTTTATATTTCAAGTCCCCCCTGCAGTACTCCAAAGTATCCCTAGGGGCACTAGCACCCCCATTTGAGAATCACTGACCTACAGCAGTGTTGGGACATGGTTTTTGGGAAACCAAAGTGCGGCCTCCATGTTCAGTCAAAAACCTGCAGCCGCATGTCCCTCCAGGACTCAGTCTCCCAGGGGGGCATCAACGTCACACAGAGGTGTGAAAACCCCCCCAGGGACACAGGTTTCAACTCCCATTGGTCACTCTGGACCCCATGACCTGTGAGGTCACCGGGCCAATATAAGGCCTGTTCCCCCCCTCTTCTGTCTCTTCCTACAATCCTTCCACAGGAGGGAAGGCTGTCGAGCCTCTTCTCCAGCTCACATCTTCTCTTCCCATCCAACTCTTCGAGAGGAGCACGAAGGTGCAGCTTCCAGCTCATCTCACCAAGGAAACCTCCTCACACTCCAAGTTCTACCAACCCTTCAAGCAGCGACTCGATGTCCAACTGGAAAACTTCAGCCAGCAACTGAACTCAACAGCTCAACAGAATCACTGAGGCCGGAGACAGAAACCAGCAAGACGACTTCCCAGAACTGCGAACTGCACAGCAACTCCTTTTCCCCTTTCCACGGACGGGTAACACAACTGGGCTTAATAATTATACTAGGCTAAGCAAGACTGTTTATTCGATTCTGTGTGATGTTACAAGTTTGATTTGTGGTGTTGTGATATTTTGGGTACAAGTTATTGAGAAAGTAATGTTAGTCTGTTATGCTCTTCACAGTCTTTCGTTGCATCCAATCTAGTAACTTCCTCTAATTTGGCACACACACACACACACACACACACACACACACACACACACACACACACACACACACACACACACACACACACACACACACACACACACATGCATAACTCTCAAGGGGCAACTCCCCGGTCTGAGCGATGAGGCCAATACGGAAGTGCAAAAAGGTGCAGTTCACTGGGTGGCCACTTGAGGCTGGCTCCAAGAAGGAGCAAATTCCCATTGACTCCCATGTTAAAAAGCCCGACTTTGGAGCAGAATTAAACCTATTTACAGGATGGTTCAAAAAATGGTTTTAGTCTCAATCACTTAGTTCTTCCTTCATGACAACTCTGAGGGGGGTGAATTTTTTTCTAACTCACTCGTTTAAATTATATAGAGGTTTGATATTATGAATAATTATCACTTGATGGACAGGTGACGTCACCGTTAGCTCGCGACTCCAGCTCCTAGCCTGTTGGCTGCTCGGCTTCACCTGAGCTAACAGGCTAACAGGCTAACCCCCTCCCCGAACAGGACCCGGGTCTGTTCGGTGAGGTTTCACTCGCATATCGGATGAATAACACGGTTTGATGTTCGGCTTGTTCTCCTGACGGAGAAGCTAAAGACGTCTGCGCTCCAGTTTCTGTGGTAAGTAAAGTTTATTTGATGTATGTGTTAGTAGTGATGAGCAGGTATCGGTGTCTCTGTACCTGTCTTGTTAGCTTAGCTCCGCTAGCCT
>CM031689.1:1490580-1578080 GCA_006182925.3 Reinhardtius hippoglossoides
TGAAATGTCTGCGCTGTTGTGTTTCTTTTGCACAGAGGAACTTTGAAACACAACAGCTTGAGGAAGTTATGCTCAACAATGTAACGAGAAACTGCAGGCAGTTATTCAACGAGGCATCAATGAAAGAGGTGAGGGGGGGGGGTGATCCAGATCCTCCCAACTGCTCGGCTCCATCAGGACGCTGATCAAATCACGGTTTTGTGTCAAACTTATTTCCACGAACCTGTTCCGTTTCCTTGTGAATCCAAAGTATTTATTTCCCAGACACTCCCAGATATGTGTACCGCACCAACGGAGAGGTTGAGCCAGACCCACCGCACTCGGCTCCAATGCAATCAGGGCTCTGGAAATAAAACACAAAGAGTCATGACTTCACGTTTGATTTATGACAGTCGAAGATATTGGATATAAGTTATTTTATCTCAGGGAGTTTGGAGGAATAAAGGCACAGTGATATATTGTTTCCTTGTCGTGTCAGAGAAGAAGGAACAGAAAGGAATCAGAGGTTCTGGGGAGAACGTCTGTTCTTCAAGTACTGTGCACGTACCAAAGATGTTTGAGTGTTTCTCCGTCTGAGTTGGTTTGACAACCCAAAGTCCCGTTGTCTCCGTGTCGCTGCCGCTCGGCGCGACTCCGAGAATAGTGCGGCCTGTCAGGTTTGACTGTGACGCAGCCTCTTGAACTGTCTGTCGCTGTGTGTTTCTTCTTTCCCAGAGTACTTTGAACACAACAGCTTTGAGCAGTTCTGCATCAACTACTGTAACGAGAAACTGCAGCAGTTCTTCAACGAGCGCATCCTGAAAGAGGTGAGGGGGGGGGGGGTGATCCAGATCCTACCAACTGCTCGGCTCCACTCAGGACGCTGATCAAATCACGGTTCTTGTTGTCAACACTTATTTTCCAAGAACCTGTCTCCGTTTTCCTTTGTGAATCCAAAGTATTTATTTTCCCAGACACCTCCCAGATATGTGTCACCTCACCAAAGGCGAGGTTGAGCCAGACGCCACCGCGCTCGGCTCCACTCAATCATGGCTCCTGGAAAATAAAACACAAAGGCGTCACCCGAGGGAGCGATGGCCGGGTCTCTTATCAGAGCCAGCGAGGAGGGGGGGGGGCATCAGAGTCTTTGATGTACAAATATCTGATCCTCTCATGCGTATGGAGACGTGATTTATATTCCTGATATGCTGCGTGTCCTCGCTGAGCCTTTAGGACGCTGTCCATCACTGAGGGGGTGGATCCTTCATTCACTGATCTGAGGTTCTGAAGAAGTTCCAACACTTTTCTAGAGGTTATTTCATTTTTGGGAAGTTTTGACTTATTTCCTTTGATTGAGAGAAAAGTAAGAGTGAAAGTTGTCTGTCACAGACGAAGCTGGAACAGACTTGTCATCAGTCTTTATTCAGCGTTAAGTTGGACCAGAACACTGAGTCATCACTTCAACACTGACTCCAGGTACAGACCTGTTTTCATAACTTACAAACAATCAAAGCAAAGTATTGCACATAATACATAATGCATTAAATTATAAATGCAATACTATTAATGTGGAAGAACTCCATACTGTACATTCATTGTCTTGGTAGTGCACTGTTTAATCCAAAACCATATTCAAATACATAGTTGAATATCCACAGAAAACAAGGATACAAACTTTGTACATAAGTAACACTTCCTCTACAATGCCATACTTTTATGTTTCCTGTCATTTTATTAGGGACGGACGAGCCTGAAGGACACAGCTGTGCTGACCGTGTTCTGTCTCTTATGGCAAAGAAGAAAAATAAAACAGTTTTTTTTATCTAAAGTGTATCAAATCAGAAAGTAAAAGATAAACATTGTTCTGATAAGTGTTCATTTTTTAAACCAACCATAATGAATATAGAAATTAACTCTATTATCCATGACACTTAGCAATGACTGCCAACTCTAAACAGTTGCAGGCCATCTTTAGTTAAGGGAGGAAAACATGCAGTGTTGTGCAGATGAAGCTGGTGCAGGTCGTCCTCATGTTGACCAGCCTGAAGCTGCCGATCTCCACCATGTTCCTGCTGCCACAGTGGACGCTGAGGACATCAGGTGCTGCAGTGCTTCATCTGATGAGAAGAAGAAACTCACTATAAAAGGATGTTTTATGTTGTTCCAGCAAAGACTGGTTCTTACAGTTCATTCTGTGTTCAGCAGGTGGAAGCACCACAGACTTCAGACAGAACCGATGTACCGGGCTCTGGGTTTGTACCCTCATGGTTAAATGCACATATTGTAAGTCACTTTGGATAAAAGCATCAGCTAAATGAAATGTACTGAAAGAAATAAAACATTGTACAAATAGATAAAATGTCTTTCTACCTCATCTGTAATATTCAAGGTGATAATCTCCCACAGAGCTGTTGATAACAGTCCACATCAAGTCTCTCCACTTCTCTGTGTGAAAACATAATTATATAATAAATATGAGAAAAGTTTGAGTGGAGATTATAATCTTATCTAAACTGTCTAATTCCATAACAGGCTAAATAAACAAGGTGGCAATAGTAATGGTGGTTATACCAGCCTGTATCAGAACATTTGTGAAACATAGTTACTATCACTTGCAATTTACACATGTAGCGTATTGATATTAACTTATTAAAATTTAAATCAAGTCACAACCAAACACACGACTCTAGTAGTGTAGTTAATTTGCTTCAATCTGTTCATTACACGTTAAATAAACGGTCACTTTTATAACAATTACATATTAAAAACCACTTGAGGCATGTAAGCATATGATTATGATAATAGATAAAGCAATCGGTTTTGTTGTTGTGTAGTTTCAAGGTTACTTACCTCTGGTGAGTTCGTTGTAAAGATCGCGACCATCCGGAAGCAACAGCACCGCAGCGCTAGCCGGTTAGCAGCGCGGGTAGCATGTAGCCTAGCTCCTTAGCCTGAGCTAACCAGGTAACATTGAGCTCTACGGGCGTGGCTCAGCTGTCAGTCTTCACTCGCGCTCCTCCTCTTTGCTCATTTATTGGTTAGCCAGGAACTAGGAGGAGTCAGCACGGCAAGATGGCGCCGGGGGAACGCCTCCTACTAGCCTCATTCTCACTCTGCAGAAACCAACGGGTGACGTCACGGACGCTACGTCCATTATATATACAGTCTATGATAACTCTTCACCTCATTACCTCTACAGGTCGTAAACATTCCAATGGGGAGGACGGGTGTTATCTCTTTGGCCGGCCGCCATTTTGAAAGCACGCTGACTCACACAGACACACACACACATGTAGACTCGCATGCCTATCTTTGTTTAGTAATTACACCTTTAGTAATTTGTGTTTTTATACTTTATTATATTGATAATAAATGTCTTTCTTTCACAAATGTTTTTTTATTAAAGTTGCACAAGTGAATTTCTCCAACCTCTACACTGTCAAGAACTCCATATCCTTCAACTTAGCTAACTATCTATATGGTAATTTTGGTTATAGTTATTAATTTAATTGTTAATCAGAGTTCCAAATTTGTAGTTAGTACCTTTATGAGACTTAATCAATAAATTGGATATCTTTTCCCTTCCTTTGAAAGGTGGTGCCCCGAGGGAACTTTAATCAATTAAAGTTATAATTTAATATTAATAATAAATATTAATATTTGAATTTTGATAATCAAATTTATTGAATGCCGAAAAGGCACACTATTTTATGGTATCGCGTTTAATGCATTATGGCACAACAGCAGTGTGAAGTTCTCTTCTTCTGCTGGAGCCTCCAGTGACGTCCACGCCACCGTCAACAAGCCCAAACCAAACAGAGACCACAGCACCTGAGAGACATTTACCTGCTTTGTGTCTTCACTCATCCCAGAAGACCAAGAATAAAGCCAGAGGACACCGACGGTTGATCTGCACTTATTTATCCATACATGACGAACATTTACTTGAATCTTGCTTGATCTTTTCTTTTACATTCATTTCCATGAAATTTTCCGCAGTTTTAATGTGATAAAGCCTTTCTGTCCAGAGGAGGGGGGGGTGTAAGGGAACTAGTTGGTCAACGTGAGAAACAGGAACCTCACGTTCATGTCACGGTTTCTCCTGAATTCATGTGATAAATGGTGTATTTTCTTTTGTAGAGTTTATTATTTACTTCATAACCAGACCCAAGGTCAGATTCTTGTTGAGTTTAATGCTGATTTTGTTGTGTTTGTGTGTTAACAACAGATTTCATAATAAAGACTGGATACATTTCTTAATTTCTTTGTTTCTCTCTTTCTTAATAGATGAGTAGGAAGTGGGTGCAGCTTCTCGTTTCTTAGAAGAAGCCGTGATGCTCGTCACACTGAGTGATGTGTTCATATCTTTTCAGACACAGTGAAGTTAAAGATGTGACCATAGGTTTTTTTTTACTCCTGCTGGAAAACAAAGAAACTGTCAGAGGCACAAAGCAACTCTTTGGTGGAAGTAAGACCTGTTTGTGGTTGTTCAGTTAATGAGCACTAGATGGCAGCAGTGGACAGAGCAGAATAACCTGAAGGTGTAATATTAACCCCCGATAATAATAATTATTAATAAGAATAATAATAAGAATACACTTTATTTATACAGCAGCTTTCAAAACAAAGCAATTTGAAGATCACACAGAGTACAAATACAAAAATATAACATGTGACACACACACACACCTTAGTGAGGACCCTCATTGGTATAATGCTTCCCTTGCCCATAACCCTCCAAACTAAATGCTTAACCCTTTTCTCTCTCTCTCTCTCACACACACACACACACACACACACACACACACACACACACACACACACACACACACACACACACACACACACACACACACACACACACACACACACACACACACACACACACACACACACACACACACACACACACACACACACACACGAAAATGAAGGATTATTTCTGCCTCCACGTCTAAACTCACACGACCTCTCACATCTGAAGAGGAACATAAGCAGATTATTTTTATCAGAAGCCAGGCGCGTGTTTATCTGTGTGTGTGTGTGTGTACAGGACTGTCATCTAAAGAAGATGAACATTATTCAAATCCTTCCTCACACTGCTCGTCTTCCTCGTCTTGTTGAAGTTCAGTACAGTCTTCTGGCACCTGAGATACTTATGAGAGTTAAATGTTTTACCACATGAATTGTGTAATAGCCTAGTAATGCAAAAACATGCACACAAAAAAAGTCAAAATGCCACAAAAAAGTCTGAAAAACATCTTAACACAACAAAAATTCATAAAAACATCATACAAATGTCACAAAAATCACAAAAAACGGGTTTAACAAAAACAGCACTAAAGTCTCATAAATAACATAAGAGAAGTAATGAAATGCTATAATGTTGTATTATAGTCGGTCGCAAACACAATGTCACACGTCTGACAAGATGAAACTCGGTCCTTAACCAGATTCATGATTCTGACACACAACAATGTGAAGAAAGAGAAATACACAAAGTTAAAAACATAAATCATTTATTCACATGCTGCTACTGTTGTTGATAAAAAACAGCTGAAACTGTAACAGAGTTACAATAGTTATATCGACTCGGGGGGGAAAGTTCAACACACTCAACAGCCCTAGTGAGCGCAATACTGTTACAGAGGTTCAGGGTTCGATTCCCGCAGAGCGCCACAAGCACACCTCATTACATTTCTCAAGAGTTTGACAGAAGGCCGTCTGTCCCTTTTGTTCCTCGCAGCACAATCGTAACACAACAGGCGAGAAGAAGGCAAACAAAAACCACACCTGTTGTCACAGAATAAAATCTGAAGAAGAAAACAAGGGGAGAAGGAAACAGTTTGTGAACTTTAAGAAAAAGCTGCGACTTTGTTCAGTGGCAAATAAACACTGCGGTGAAAGGATCACACGACGCACACGGGCACACATCCTCCAAACAACACACAGCAAAGTCAACACATCAAATAAAGACATGGGAGCAACACTGCGGAGGCACTGGAAGTTGTTTTTAATTCAAATACTGACGACGTGTTGCTCTGAATTTGGTTCAGTTTTAATGGAAAACAAAAACATATTTTGTTAATTCAAAGCTGCATAAATACAATATTGTTTATGTTGTTGCCATTTGCATTTTGGGATTCGATCAACAACCTCGTTTGGACATAACGTCGGATATTATTTCAATTTTGAATCTGGATTATTGAAAGATCAAAGCCGAGATTTGAGATCTTTGTGTCCAGTTCATATTTTCCATTTTAATCACCAAAGATTTCAGTTCATCACAGATCAGTGAGTTTAGGACGGAGCTGAGAAACTTGATTCAGCGATTTGGAAACAAAAATCAAAAAGATTTTAAAAAACCACCTGCTGCAAATACAAGGTGTTTTTTCTTTATTATTCTTGCTTCTCATTCAAAATCAAACTCATTACAATCAATGACTCAAAACCCCCAAAAAGTTTAGTTTCAACCACAATCTTATGAAGAAAAACAAAAAGGAAACATTCAATAAGATAAATTGTCAAACGCAGACGTTTCTCTTCCAGAGGTAAATTAAAAACGGTTGCTACATGGAGTGTTTCAGTGTCTGTGTCCCCACTGAGCAGTCGAGTCCTTGTTGTTGGTCTTCATGCTCATATTTGTGCATCGAGAGACATTAGTGAAGTTTAGGCCGTTGGTAACTTGGAAAACTGTTGAATCTCAGTTTGTAAAACAAATGGAAATCCGTCAGAAAATGTTCCATTCTTTTAAAAAAAAGTTCTCCAGGATAAGTTGCTTCTCCAGAACGAAAAACAAATCCAATCTACACTTTTGTCCGTTGACAACCGAAGCGAGAAGAAGAACAACTCGGAAGCAGCTTTGTGCTTTTCTTCCGATGCTAACATCATTAAGCCTTTGTAAATAATCTACAGTACAAATATGATCCCGTTGAGCTGGTTGCGTTGTGCTCTGGTCCTCTGCTGGTCAAACATCGCAAACATGAAACATGAGATTCCGCTCTTTCCTCACAGCACCTTGGATCAGTGATTCTGGCTCAGGCTGCACAGAGCGAGAGAAAACTGGAGTCATTTTACAAACGGTGGAGATTCATTTCTGTACAGATGTTTGAAAATGTGGTTTGTTTTTGCCTCGATTGAGCCACAAACACTTTGCTTGAAGTGAGGAAGACTTGGATTTGAGTTCTTTGTCACGACCTCGAACACAACGTGTGCATAACTCATTGTTAGAGTAAAATGTGGGTAGTTTTCAGATGAGAATAAAACACACTGAGCTAACCTCCTGTTTTTCACCCCTGTCCGTTTGTGAACAAGATTTCACAAAAACTAAAAAATGGATTTCGACAAAACTTGGTGGAAGGATCTGATGTCAGTCAGGAAAGAACCAATTAAAATCTGGTGCTGATCTGGACCAGGAGGCGGATCCAGGATGTTTTTCAGCATTTTGTTGAGCGAAAACATGTTGGTGCAGTTTCATTTAATTTAATTTAAGGGACTGTTGGGCCTTGGCGAAGGTTTGAGCTCTATTGAGTTCTACTGGAGTTAAAATGTTGGCATAGCTTCCCTCAAGAGGCCCATGAGCAAGGCATCTAGCCCCTTCATTCTGTGAACACAGCTGGTCAGGGGCCAGCAGTGGGGGATGTGGTTGTCAAGCCAACATATCCTACCTTGGCCCAACTGCTAACACGGAGGAGGTGGGGGTTATGAACTATAATGCACCCAGCCACCAGGTGGCAATCGAGACGCTTTGGCTTCACTTTTGAGGAGCTGTCATGTCGTATACAGTCGTATAGATCTGCTGAATAGAAGCTGACGTGTACAGTTCTCAGACTGAAAACTTTACAGAACATTCTGCAGATAAAACAAACGAGTAAACCTTGCATATGGATATAATACAGTATGTAGTACAAAGTATAATAAAATGTACAAGTAAAGTATGAGTATGATTTAAATTCAGGTGTCTGTGTTGTGTGAGCGCTCTTTGATATGTGATTTTGTATCGTTGCATGTGTTTGTGTCAGACGGGTTTAAATCATCCGTGAATGT
Source organism: Reinhardtius hippoglossoides (assembly GCA_006182925.3). Lineage (NCBI taxonomy): Eukaryota > Metazoa > Chordata > Actinopteri > Pleuronectiformes > Pleuronectidae > Reinhardtius > Reinhardtius hippoglossoides. Next base: position 1,498,606 of record CM031689.1, read on the forward strand.
CGAACTGAACTCGAGCTTTGATTCTTCAAAGGCCTCAACAGGAGAATCCAGAAAAACACAGCTGCATTCAGATTTGATTGTGTTTGTACGATCCTAACGATACATGGGGCATACGAGCGTGAGCAGTACTGAACGGACTCTCAGAGGCCACTTGGTATCGAAGAGGCTTCATCCAGCTGCTCTGGATTTCCTCACTCTAGTTCTTCCTCTTGTGCTGAGCGGAACATTTGATTTACTGACTGAATAAAAACTCAGGCTTTAGTTTGTTCCAACACAAAACGGAGACGATTTTCACCTTCGTGCTGCAGATTTACGGCCGAGTCCTTCGACTCTAAATCACAACTTCTATCTTCAGAGTGGAGATTAAAAAAATGACAAATCTCAGTCCTGTTATTTTCCAGCTGTGGTTACGTATCCAGAGGAGAAGAGGAAACGAGGGAGGGAGGAGAGGAGGTTTGCCGCAGTGCTCTAATGATCCTCTCCTCTCTCTTCTCTTCTTCTTCTTCCTGAAACTCAATCGCCTCTTTGATTCTCCTGCAAACCTTATTGAGCGAGTTCCTTATTCTAAACTCGTCCACGCCGATCGATGGAAATCTGCATGTAGGAGTCGACTTACTCATCTTATTCAAACCATGGACGATTCAAAAGCTTTTGAGAAAGTCAAAGTGCAACGAATCAAGGTGCTGCAGTAGATGAACAAGCGAGAGTAACGTGGGAATCTCCTCTTTCCTCTATGAACACCGACATGTTGGAGAAATGGAAAATGAAAACCTGTGTTGAGTCGTCGCATAAATTCTCAGCCATAGAATTGTGCTCTGAAACCAAGCTCAGCACGTAGGACCCTGAACTGGTGAATCCGTCGTTACCGTTAATGTAAACACATTCCTGTCGTGTACCAGCCGCCAATATGGAACGCGTCAAATCCAACACTGCACTTCACTGGGCCCCGAACAACACACGTGACAAGTGTGAAGCTGATAAGATGAACGGTTCTCGAGGTATGTGAACCAGCGGCAGATGGACGGACAAGATCTTTTCTCCTTTAACATTAAGTTAAGTCAATTACTCTGTTTTAGTGGAGTTTTGTGCGGGGGAACATCTTTTGTTGACTCCTCCAACATGGCAGCTTGAGGAAAACGTATAATATCGACCTCTGAGGAGGTGACAGAGATGATATGATGGTTTATTAATGTGAATTTCACATGATGTCAGGACACGACGGCTCTCAACCTTCGATTTCTTGACTGAAATGTTGGAGATTTAGAAATAAATAACCCGCTGAACTTCCACATCCGAGTTGAAGTGTGTAAAAACATAAGAAGAAGGTGCCGCTGCTCTCAGGCTGTGTGTGGTGAAGCTGTTGTCGTGGTGAAGCTGTTGTCGTGGTGAAGCCGTTGTCGTGTGAAGCTGTTGTCGTGGATCCACGACGACGGAACAGGCAACCAAACTCTTCTTGAAATATAAAATCATCTTTTCTCTCCGAGTCGCAGCTTCAAAGAAGTTCCTCCTCTGAAAGCTCAGAAAGCACTTGTGTTCATCGTCCACCTTTGTCAGAGCTGCAGTGTCTCGTCCCCTGAAAGCGCTGGCGGCTGGTAGAGTCTTTAGGATCAGGGAGGTTGAGACGTGTGGACGGATGCGGGAGGGGCTGAGGACGTCTCGGACGGGGACGGAGGGGCTCAGATGCGGATCTGGTAGCCGTCGTTGAGCGTGCTGAGCTCCGGAGGTTTCCTCTCCACGGAGGCCGGCCTGAAAGACAGAAGAGTATCACACCGATCAGACACAGTGAAGAAGAAGAAGAAGAAGAACTTCACGATGAGAACACGTCTGACACTTCATAGCCGTTTCATTTTAAAAAAGCATTCCACTTTTCAACAGTCACCGGAGGCGTTTAATCACGCTGCTAACAGAACCCGGAGTCGCTGAGGAGTCCGTGCTCTCAGCTGGTTATTACTCCGTCTCGGCTGCAGCGACAGCGTGTTGTTAAGTGCTCGGCTGATAACAGTAATAGCTTTTTAAGGACCAGGTTGGAGTGGTTCAAAGTGGTGACGTGCTGTTCTGCTGGTTCTCTGAACTGATGAAACAACTGAAGTTTTAAAAAAAGATTAAAATCAACCCAGAGGCAGAAACAAGAAGCAAATAAAGAGACTTTTTCCTCAGTTCACACAGAAAGAAGAAAGTCTTTTCTCTGACTCGTGTGTTCAGACCCAACAGTCCCTTTAAATTAAATCAAAGCTCAGAGATAAACCAATAAAACAATGTAGATCATGAAATCATAATTTCAACTTCAGACAAGTTATGTTGTAAATTCTTTTTAAAAAATTGAGCTAAAAGTCAAACTTTCTTATTTACAGACTTTTTTTTCACATCAAGATCAAGAAAAGGTCGAAACGCGCAAAAGAAATAAACAAAATTTATAATGAAGGTAACAAACTTTAATGACTAAGGATTCAATGATTAATCAACACGTGTGGCAGCAGAGGGCGCTGTTGCTCAGTAACGGTACATAGTGTGGCTTTAAAGAACAAAAACTAATTTCTCTACTCTTCTGTTTTGTTTTCAAGTTGTTTTCCTCTATAGTTTACACACGGAAACTCTGAGAGTATTTGACATATTTTTTTTAGAGAAATCAGAGAAATGTTTTCTTGTCTGGAAAAAACTTTTTTACATTTCCATAAGAAGAGAAACAAGGATCGGAGGCTGAGAACAACAAGTTCCTCCTTGTCGTACTCAACATTTGTATAAGTTCCACAAAGGTGGTGAAACAGACTCAAATAAACCTTAAGAAAATATGTGATTTGGTTTATTATATTACAGAGGACTAGAAAATGCAGAGAAGAAATATTAACGTTAAATGTTTTGATGGCTGAATTGTATTCTGAGATGATTTGACATTAAATCCCTGAAATGGATTAGTCCTCCTTTTTGTGTTGCTCCTTTCAAACACAAACACAAATCTGAATAATGAGGCTGTGAGACTGTCTCGTAATAAAGGTCATCACAGAGTGTGTGTGTGTGTGTGTGTGTGTGTGTGTGTGTGTGTGTGTGTGTGTGTGTGTGTGTGTGTGTGTGTGTGTGTGTGTGTGTGTGTGTGTGTGTGTGTGTGTGTGTGTGACTCTGCAGTGCGGCCGGGCTGCAGCTGTCGTCCAGGTCAGGTTGTGTTACACCACGCAGCTGCCAGCACACACAGACACACTCAGCGTCCTGTGTGTGTGTGTGTGTGTGTGTGTGTGTGTGTGTGTGTGTGTGTGTGTGTGTGTGTGTGTGTGTGTGTGTGTGTGTGTGTGTGTGTGTGTGTGTGTGTGTGTGTGTGTGTGTGTGTGTGTGTGTGTGTGTGTGTGTGTGTGTGTGTGTGTGGTGTGAGTGTGTGTGTGTGTGTGTGTCCGTTTCCGTGCTGGTGAACTATTGCGGCGCGTCACCGTGTTTCTATTGGCTGCTCAACGCTGAAGGAATTTCAGAGTTCTTACACTTTCTTATCCACAAGTCTGTTGGCAACTGATTTTACTACACAACTACACAAAGTCCCTGGTGAAACGCTGGACGCACACCTATGGACAGTGGGCGTGACGATCGTCACGACGACAACGTTTCATGGCAGCTATCAATACAATGCAAAGAGAACAACACGGGAAATAAAATCCACAACCAGATCAACACCAGGTTCACCAGCTGACTCCGCCTCCTCTTTCGCATCAATGTGATTTGATTGGCTGGTGCCAATACATGAAAAGTAGAGCTGCCTGATTTCTGTCGTACGCAGTGTGAGTAAAACGACGCGACGGAACCACAATGCAGTTCATGACCTTCAATTCACAGAGTACATGGGAGCTGCGAGGTTTGGTTCAGGGTTCTCTTCTATTCTGCAGAAGAACTACTGGTTTACTTGCAGCATCAATGATCTGACATCCTGTGTCTCAGACAGCGAGAGAGGCACTCTGCTGCGGAGTGTTGGGACACACCACACACACACACACACACACACACACACACACACACACACACACACACAACAATGACAGCGCCTGTGTCAGCTGAAAGCAACAAGGACTCGTCTGCCCGCTGATAACGCTGAGCTGTCTGCAACAAAGACACATGCGAGGTTTTCAGTGTCAGCTGTAATTCAGATTAGGGACTGTGAGGGGCACTGGCTCGGCTTCTCAAGCTTCACACACACACACACACACAGACACACACACTCATGATGGCTTGTTACCAGCAAAATGTCAGATCGACCTTTTCACTTCAAGTCTAAACTCTCCTTGACCTGCAGAGCAGAGCTGTGGGAGGACGGAGGAGGAACGAAGCACCAACCGCCGGCAGCTGTCGCTCAAACACCGGTGACCTCACTGAGGAATCTGGAGACTTTCTTTCATCTAAAAAATCTTCATCAGCAGCTAAGAATTGTCTGGAAACGAGAAGACACACACATCGTCTGCTCCGCACTTACGATTTGTCTCTGCGCTGAGTGAAGCGTCGCTGGGGACTGCTCTGCCGTCGCCGTGGTGATAAGGATTTCCCCGGCTCCGCTCTTTGATTGGTGACTGGGCGCTGGATGATTTCAGGATCTGACACAAAACGAACAACACACACATCAACAACAGTATCCATAATTATATTTAGTGGCATTTTAAACGTGATTTTGCATTAATTAGCGTATGGACAACGAAGTAAATTAAATGTAAGAGTTTCCGCTGAATGGAATGCAGCCATCATTAATGTTTGACAAGTTAAATGTCCAACATAACAAAGAGTCAGACTCAAATCAGTGATATTAAATTAAAAGTACATAACCATCACTGATTTTAATCGAGCCCAACTGAAAATATCAGTTGATTTATATAAAAACATTGGAAATGGTTCCTAAGTGTCGTTAGCAAGTTTTTGAAGCTTAATATTTTACAGTTTGACCATAAACTTTATTGCAAATAACTATAAATAAAAGGAAAACACAACGAAATATGTAGAACTTGAATAAAGACGTAAACATGAATGCACATCTTTTGTGTTTATTCTGATACATAAATAAAACTTTTAATACAGCCCAAAATGAACACTGATACTGATATTTCTGTGCAAGGCTCAAATATAATATATAATAATCCATTATTATGGACCAACTGTTGAAAGTTGAAAATGTGCGATGACATGAAAACTACGGTTCTGACGCCATCTGTCAGGGACACGAGGAAAGTGTCAGTCGTCGTCGTCAGTAAACACACAAACCAAATCCAGGAATCATTCGAGTACGGGACACGTGTGGTTTTCCACTCTGTCTCAACTGCTTAGAGATAAACTGAACTTCTAAACAAGTTTTTAAAGTAAAGGAAGCTTCACCAGAAAGAACTCGACAGCCGCTGCCTCTGTTCAGCTGCAGGGCGGAAAAGTGCGACTGTGATGAATCCGTCTGAGCAGAGTCATCGTGTGATTATGTGGTGATTCATTCTCTTCTCCCCGTGAACTCAACAAGCCACCGTGACAGATAAGAGGCACGGGAAAAGATGAGCGCGGTGTGTGTGTGTGTGTGTGTGTGTGTGTGTGTGTGTGTGTGTGTGTGAGACAGAAATTGGAAACTATCAGCAGTAGGAAAAAAAACTGCAGGATAAACATGGAATTTTCCTGGACTAAGAAAAAAGTCAGGAAGTAGCTGATATTTCTGGTCGTGTGGTTCTGATATGTGGGTCAGTGTGTGTGTGTGTGTGTGTGTGTGTGTGTGTGTGTGTGTGTGTGTGTGTGTGTGTGTGTGTGTGTGTGTGTGTGTCATGTTTGTTCTGTGTCCTTTTATCCTCACGTTTTAAAACCGTTCTTCATGTAAATGCTATGGAAATCAAATTTATTATTATAACCGTTCGTCTGCACTCAGATAAACTGTTGCTGTGAAACTTTATATCTGCTTCTCCGTTCCCTCATCTAGTTTACTGAGTTCTTCACGTTCCAAACACACATTGAAAAGTCTATACTTGTGAGACCCTTACTGACTTTCTGCTTTGCATTCCACAGCCGCTAATGACGACCTTAACATAATTCTACACGTACACTTAAACACACGGCAGAACCCTCAGACAAACACAATGACCTCACTGTCCAAAGGTTGAATCCTCATGGACACACATGGACACACACACACAGAAGTCTATTTATAATAAATTCACATTCTCTGGGGTACAGTAGAGATTAAAATAAAGTCCGTCTGTGTGTGTTGCCTTCGTTTGCACATACACACATGTACGTGAGTGTATGATACAGTGTGTGTGTGTTTGTGTGTGACAGCTGCAAACTCACTGACCTACATATCTTGCTGACATGCAGGGCAGTCCATATACTGTACCAACGTCTTACACCGGTATCACACACGCAAACACACACTCAGACTTACATAGAAGTGCATGTGGAATAAAATGAAAAATCAACGCATTGGAAAATAACATACAAACGAAAACTTAAGACTCATATAAAACATTTAACCGCAAACAATCCACTCCTCGAGTCCGCCTCTCTTCCACACACGCGCACACACACGCACGCACGCACACCACACACACACATCACACCAACACACACCACACACACACACAACCAACACCCAACACCACAACACACAACAACCCACACACCACACACACACACACACACACACAACACTCCTTTCCCATCATGCCCTAAATATTTCCTGACAGTTTGTATTCCATGCTCATCCCAACGGAAACTACATCCATCTCTGCTCACATGGAAAAATGTCATGAAGGTGTTTCCCTTGTTCGGTTCAGACAGGAGAAAATACTCATGAGTGTACACACTGAGTCAGAGACTACACACTGAGTCAGAGACTACACACTGGGATTAAACACGGCGACACTACGACAAACTACAAAGTCACTTAGTAGAGTTCATTCCAAACAAACAGGAAGCTGACACAAAACACAGTGTAAAAACAGTGACGTGCATACATACTTCGAGAGACACTTTGGTTTGTGTTGTAGTTTGGCAGATACATGCTCCATTAACTTCTCCACTAAGAGCTGCTTTTCTTTTGTGCTCCTGTTTGGAATTTCACTCTCACTGCAAGTTTTCCATTTTCGGCCCCGACTGTTGTTTTACCATCCTGGTTGATTCATAGTGTGGTAATGTGAGCACGTCCTGCTGCTGCTGCTTTTCTTCTCCACGCTCAAACTTCTTCACTCTCTTTACTCAAACTACTCTGAATGAAGAGATACCAGTGTTTCCCATTAACCATAGACTGGGGCGGCACCGCCATGGAACAATTTGTCTGGCCATCACACGTCGTAGAGTGTATGTTTGCGTGTCACACCTTCATCCTCATGTCTCGACCGTGTTTCTCCAGCTCCTTCCTCATCTCCTGAGCTCCCAGTCTGGCGGCATTCAGGACCAAATGCTTCCATTCTATTGGCTGGAAGACGTGGGGGTCGTGAGGCACATACAGGCCGATCTTCACCTGGGACAAGCAGAGGATACGTTTAAACACACCTTTACTGATGCCACGCACACTTGTTCCCTTCCTCCCTCCTTCCCTCTTACCTTCTTCAGAGTGTGCTGGTATCTCTTGTAGGAGCTCTCAAACTCGGCCACCAGTTCCCCCAGCGTCCGGTGGGTAAGCGGTTTGTCCATCAGGTCCTGGCGGCGGCTCATGCCCAGCGATCCATAGCGACCATTGCAGTAGACGCCCAGAACAACGTGGTGGAAGCAGTGGCCTGAAAACTGAGTCTTAAAGCTGATGGGGAAACGCTCCAGAGACGTCAGCCCGTTGGTCAGGTAGCTGGTCAGAACAACCGGGTTAAGGAAGGATCTCAAAATAACACCTTTCTTTAGCTGCAGCCGGAAATTTCATACTTTAAGACTGGATTTATTTCATAAACTAATCTACAGCCACTTTGACTGCACCCCCCCGCGGCTGCACATTTGACTACAAACCCGAAAATAAAATCAAAAGCTTTAGTACAAACCTAGTGAGAGAGTATTTCTGAAGAAACGCGAGTCATGTGAAATAAGATGCAGCCTGAGACTCAGAAGCCGAATACCATGAAAATTCCACCGGATAAACAATTGGTCTCAGTTTGTGAGCTTCTGCTCGGCTGCTCCTGTCTGATTCCATCTTTGTGATTTATCATTATGTTTTTCTCTGATTTACTCAGAAAAACAAAGACAAAGAAAGATACACGAGCTCCCTGGAAGCCTGAAGTCACAAAGTGTGTCAGCACATATTGAGAACATTTTGGTGCTGGTCCGAATCAGGGGGCGGATCCAGGATTTGTTTTTCACTGTCTTTAACGTTGATAAATGGGATGTTTTTCAAAATTTCCACCATTTTCTCAGAGAGTAATTTTTAAATCTAGAACTTATGGAGCTGATAAATGAGTTCAAGGGACTGTTGGCGGAGGTATGAACTCTCCTGAGGGACATTCTACTTTCAACATTGGCTTTAGGATTCATTATTCTACTCCTTTTAAGGGCCTGGATTTTATTCATGTGTTTCATAGTCTCTGTATTTTGAGTGTGTGTGTTGTACTGTCGGGCCGTGGCGGAGGAGGTATGGGCTCTACTGAGGTGCTCTGGTTTCTTACTTGGTTTGTTCACATGTTTCAGATTTACTTGAAAACAAGCGAGACTGAGCGGTTTAATGATTCAGTGTTTAACAAGTCAAACTAAAAACAGTGAATCCAAATAGTGGACGACTAAATTCTGAGCCAGCTCTCATGCTGCGGACAACACTGATCCAACCGCGGCAACACACAGGGTTCTGGACGTTTACGGCCAGCAGCGACCCATCTGCTCTGTTCTGCCCGTGGAGGCCTGTCATTGGCCAGAGCGCCTGTCTGTCATCTCAGCAGCCTGAACGCCGCAGAGCTGCTGTTGTTTCATTAAATATTCACCAAGGGACATCATCACACACACACACCACTCGGCCTCAGTATATTGTGTTATTACTGTTAATCCAGTTTCTGTTGCATTTCCTTCTTCAGAGGCGCAAAAGATAATTTACTGATTATTAAAGGAAGATTTAGTTTCACCACACACACACACACACACACACACACACACACACACACACACACACACACACACACACACACACACACACACACACACACACACACACACACACACACACACACACACACACACACACACACACACACACACACACACACACACACACACGTTGCCTTTATCTGCTGTGGCCATAAGTCTGATGACTATAAATACAGATTAACAACATGTCTGGGTGTGAAACCTTTATCTGTGGATATGATGCAGCGCTGACCCGTGCTCCGGTTTCTCTCTACATTTCAATGTCTCAATTTCTGTCGAGATTCAAGATAAGGAAATACTGGAAAAAGCCTAAAATCTCCTTTATGCACGGTGTCTTTTTACCAAGAGTCACACTTTCCTCTTCTTTATCATGAGCAAACTGCCGGCTCTGAATCTCTTCAGCGGCAGCAGTGGGAGGAAATGATGTTGAGAAGTGGCCAAAAGTCAGATCCACAATGGTTGACATGTTTTGCTGCCCCTAAACAGATAAGGATTCTTTATATTTCACCTACACACTGATATATACACTCTGTACCATTTCCTATCCTTATTTTGAAATGTTCTTCAGACATTAGTGAGTACTAGAGCCTGGTCGATATAGAGCTTTGCCGATTTCAGTGAGTGAAAACATCGGATTCAGCCAATACTATACATCAATAAAAATGAAATGGCAATGACTCCTAAAATGCCCTGTTGGGCCTCTACCAAGGCCCAAGGCTGCTTTGTACTCAGGCCTTCTTCTTATTCTACAAACCACTGGTGATGTTAATACTGGGAGACTCTGAGTCAAACCCACACAGAGAGCTGTTCAGATAAACCCTAAATATCCTGGAGAGAATTTCCGAGCAGGAGAGGAAGCAGCCGCGGAGGACAGACTGAAGCCGGACAAACAGACAGGAGCGCTCCGACCACCACAGGCTACAACAACACGTTCTATTCATCCCTCTCTGCCCTTTGCTTTTCTGTGCTCGGTTCCTTTTCTGTTTGTCTCGTCTTCTTCTACCGGCCATCTCACGACGTGTGACGAAGAAAAACCACACCCAGTTAGTCGGTTTTTACCTTCCACTGGTCACTTGTAAAGTAATTCGAACAAGTTCATCCTCACTCTAGTGGAGAGTTAAGGACAGAAGATTGTTGCACTTTTCTGAAAATGGGATATAAAATGTGATTAATATATTAACCTGAATATTAGCATAATATATCTGCTTTGAGGAAGAGTCCCTCCGTGCTTTACAAATACCAGTTTACCAGTAAAAACCGTTCAATCAAATAATTTAAGAATTGCTCTCTGGGGACAAGTAAAGTTGTTTTGAATTGAAATAAATCTAAATGCATGAATGACAGCCAATTACAATAAGAACTGTAAAAACATATGTAAAGTGGATAAACGTATGGGGTTTGTCTTTGGGGGGGGGGGGGGGGGGGGTTATTCAGCTGCAACATGACACTTAACCTCTAGGTGTCACTAAGTTCTACACACTGAACCTTTAAGATTAAAAACATTTGAAAACATGAGGTACTGAGGTCCCGATAGGCAGCAAGGAATCTACAACATTAAATGCTAGTGGCCGAAGTCACATATTGTAGTGTAGATTAAAGAGATTCTGTTTTTCGGTATTTGTATGTAATGGAATGTGTTTGTACAGACTGAGCACACAGCAGACAAGGGTGTGTCCTCTGCCTTTGTTAAGATCAAGACGTTGGCGTGTCACCTGTATGTCAGGTAAGGCCTCATAGCTCAGTGGTTAGAGCACTGGTCTTGTAAACCAGGGGTCGCGAGTTCAATTCTCGCTGGGGCCTGGTGCCTTTTAGGGTGAGTGACCTCAGGTCAAAGGTGACACTGATCAAACTCACTCTTTATCTGACAGGGCTGAGTCAGTGTGATGTCGTCCAAAGGTCACAGAGCAACGTTTTGCCTCCGTCTTTCACCTTGAATACATTTTTCTGTCCAGCTCTTGCCACCTTCACTCCCCCCCCCCCCCCGTAGGCTAAAGTCAGTCTCAATCAAAGTCAGTGTCAGCTGCCACCCTGACGGCCCGGGAGCAAAGCCACAGTGAAACTAGCACATGTGAAACTGGACCATCCATTCCTAGAGGACACAAACAAATCCATTCTGTTCATCTGCAAAAAACAGTTTCACACCACATAGCATACATCAGCAGCTTTATCCTATAAGGTGTCGGATTTACATCTGAACACATTAGTATCCTGTTAATAGAAATTACCTTAGCGATGCACTGAGGATCTGACCTGCGACTTGGGGAAGTATCGCACTGCTTCAATATGAGGAGTCAATACGTGTCCTGAGAAATCTCATGTATGAATTCATAAATCAGTATAAGGGCGACATACTGCTGCTTTAAAAATGCAAGCTGTGCCGGATGATACTAAGCCGGTGAGCGTGTGTGTGTGTGTATGTATGGTTGGGGGTTAAACTCTGAAGTGGGCTTGTTGCCAGGCAACGAGGTTCAGTAAGCGCTGGAAAGGGTGGCAGTGGTGGTGGGCATTAAGACATGAGAGCAACGTGTCTCATTGATTTCACACAGAGATAATAAGAATAACCTTTTGGCCCACTGTGTGTGTGTGTGTGTGTGTGTGAGTGTGAGTGTGAGTGCGTGTGCGTGTGCGTGTGCGTGTGCGTGTGTAAAGGATACATTCCCAGGATAACGGCTTCAAGGCATTTGATTGGCAGGGACTCCCTGATCATCTCTCTTGCTGTCTCCATTAACCTGGAGGAGGGAGGAAGAGGAAGAGGAAGTGGTAGGACGAGGGAGAGGATGAAGAAGAGGACACAGAAATAATTATTTTATTATTTATTATTAATTAATGTAAATTCATTTTAAAATTCATGACAAAATAAATCTCCAACCACAAGAGTTTCTATCTTTTGGTCGAGTGAATAAAATATGTTTTTGTTTTATTGTTATTATAATAAAGTAAAGGCATCAGTCTGTGGTTAAGCAGCCTGCGGTGTTTGCACTATCATTCTGATAATTGGCTTGTTGAGTTAATCTTGTTAAAATGAAATGATTAAATAATCAAACACTTACCCGCACAGTGGACGGCTCTTCTTGATTTCAAAGAACTGTGTTCCTGTATGGTTGTATCTGACAGAAATGATAAGGATGAATATTTGGAGTAGGGGTATCATTGTCAGAGTGTCGTTGTTTGGAGAGAGAGAGAGGGTCATCACTTTATCAGAGGGATGTTGGTTTGATCCCCGGGTCCTCCGGGCCTTGAGCAAGACAGTGCACCCCAAATTACCAGTATTACCAGAAAGCCCAGTCTTTCACAAGTCCCTATTGACACAGGTTTCCTGAAGTTAACGTCATGCTGATGCCTTTAAAAGTCTTTAGAAACGTCAAATATGACCAGACACACGGAACTAGCTTCACCCGACAGGTGTAGCTCTCACCCTGACATCTGTGTGCTGGTTAGGGTTAGTTAAAGGATACTGCAGGGCCTTCATGTAGTTCTGGACGGCCACCAGCCAGTCCGGGACCGACATGGACGGTTTGAAGGTCGGGACTGAAGGAACAGGATGCTGAGAAAGAGAAAGAGAAATAGAGGTAAACTCGCGGTGCTGTTGAGATACAGTGACCTTTGACCTTTGACCACCATAATCTGATCATTTTTGTCTCGCAGTTTTCTTGTTAGGATTGAAAAACCTCTGATTATTTATATATTATAATTTAATATAATAACAGCACAATAGTACACTTATTTCTGCTACTTTCACCACAGCGGTCACTGGTGCTAGTTGTGGTAGCAGCTGAATGAATAGCACTCTGTGCTAAAACAAACACACCTAATATATCTGTCTGTAGCAGACAGCTGACAGTGAGTAGCTCCAGGACCAAACGAATCTGACACAAGTCAGACGAGGTCCCTAAGCCCAGAAGGTTGAGGTAATATGGTCCCACCTCAGAGCACCGGACCTACAGACACCCTCACGGTGAGAAGAGGTTTGTCGCACTGGAAACCACAAGACTGTTTCAACTCAACAAGGAGCATTTCAGGGAGGAAACCAGGATCAGAGATGTGGCTTCGTGAAAGGACGTGACCACACCAGCAGAGAGAGTCAGACTCAAACACAAACCGACACTTCCTCTGACACAGGCCGCCTCTGCTGTGAGCCTGTGGCCGTGCAGGAAGGCTGAAACACAGCCCTGTCATTTCCTCTGGGTCTCTGCGTCGCTGCTTGTTTAGGAGGAAGTCAACAGGACAACATGGAGAAGAAGCCCTGGTCTTTTTTTGGTTTTGTTGAGGTTCTAATGTAAAACTGTGCACATGTGATCTACTAAGATTTACTTATTTCAATAATCCAGCACAATGGTTTTCTTTTCACATAAGAACACACATGTTGGTGTAAGCACATCAGACATTCATCAGGTTACTCAGCCAACTAGAATCTAAAAATGTTTCATATCAAGATCCATGCATTATTACATGCAAGGAGGTTATGTTTTAACCCCAGTCCGTTGGTTTTTTGGTGTGTTTGATTGTAAACAGGATTAAGCAGAAACCACTGGACGGATTACCACGAAACTTGGTGGAAGGATGTGGTCAGAAAAGAACCCATTCAATTCTGCGCAGATCCAGATGAGGAGATGGATCCAGGATTTGTTTTTAATCACTTTCATTCGACATTTTCACTGATTTCTCAGATAAGAATTCCTGGATTTTAGTGAGAATAATCACACACGTTTAGGGGAGTGCTATCTAGCAGTGTGTGTGTAATTTGGTGCAACTTGAATTTAAAAAGGGACTGTTGGGCATGGGTTGAGGTATCAGCTTGACTGACTCACATTTGAGTTCCTGAAGAAAAGCTGTGTCTTGATAAAGACAAATCCTAGTCTGTCCCTTTGTCGAAATTTGATGGGTTCTTCCCTGATCCTTGTCTCATCCTTCCCCCAACGCATCTGCTAATCTATTCATTGGATTTTGCGTAATCCTGCTGATAAACGGGCAAACGGGCAGGGGTGAAAACTGCACCTCCTTAGTGGAGGTAATAAACCAGTATTTACCACTGATGTAATGCAAACAGGAGGTCAGTCTTCAAACCAGACAACCAATGAAGTAGTCACCCAGCTGGTCGACCTTCAACCAGTCAACAGTCATACTGTCCAAAAACCAATCGGCCAGCCAACACCAGTAAATAGCATATAATCTCAGATGTAGTGAAATCCCCATTAAGGTTTAATACACTGGCTGCATCAGCTGGTGCACACACACACACACACACACACACACACACACACACACACACACACACACACACACACACACACACACACACACACACACACACACACACACACACACACACACACACACACACACACACACACACACACACACACACACACACACACACACACACACACACAAGCTGCTTTCTGCTGGGTCAGGCAGTGAGATGTGTGGTGATCCCTCACTTTTATCCTCCTCTTCTCTCTGCTACAGAGAAACGTCAGTTAGATCCGTCAGAGCAGAACGTCCATGCAAAAGAAGCTACATTTTAAACTTTCACTACGAGTGGTTCAGTCTGCCATCTGACCTTGAGCAAGGCACTTAACAGTCGGCAGTTGAGTTTTACAAATGAATGAGGGCGGCCTGGGCCAATGCATTATTTTCTCAGCTGTCAATCATGACACGAACTAAAGAATTAACACCTGTGCAAACTTTGAGTGAACTGACAGACAGCTAGCGTCCTGTATCACAGCGTCCGTCACCCAGGAAACACAGGCGCTTAAACGCCAAACATAAACATGTAACCAAGGAGATCAGTCTCTATATCTAATATCATATTGTGTATTGTGTTGTATTCACCGAAGCAGAATCAATGACAACTGATATGTCTCCACCTTGTCCAGAGCTGGGAGTGCATCTCTTCATTGTCCCAGTTTAAATCTACTTCTACCTCCCTTCCTGTTTTTACCCCTTTCCTTCATCCCTTCATCTTCTGCCATCACTTCTTTCCCTTTACAGGGATTTTTGTTCTCCCCTTCCCTTCGCTTCTCTCTCTGTCTCCGTCCTTTCTGCTGTCGATAACTAACCACCCGGCAGCAGAGAGAAGAAACAGCGGTGCACAGGCCAGAGGAAGGGAAGCCTGAGAGAGAGGGAACAGGGGGATTTCTCACAGTGTCGGTTATGACCTTCCTGAGTTTTGAATTGTTCAGAAGGGAAATGGGGGATGGGCAGTAGAAAGTGGTTTGAACAGAAACAACATCATCAGGCTGAAAGAGAACATGAGTAAAATAAGTTTGAAAAACAGAACAAGCTATTTACAATAAGGAAGAAAAATGACGTCACCTTCAGAGAGCAGGAGATTTTCACTTTAAGGGAACACTGTTGCAAGCAACTGTAAAAACTAACTTCCCCTGTGTTTTCTGGGAAACGTAGCAACAGCAAAATGTAAAAATAACCAACTAGACAGTAGAAAACAGAAGTATATTCACGGCTCTACTTCATTGCAAAAACACATTTACAAGAAGTACTGACAAACTGAAGTATCTGAAGACACAAGAAGGACAGAAGTGGATTTAACTCAGGAGCCACATGTCTTTTAGAATCATTACAGTGGCAGGTGTGAGATACAGATATCAGTGACCTCCGTTACCTTTAAAGCACTTTTGCTCTGTGTGCATTAAAAATGGAAACAACCAGGCGAGAGAAAGATGGAGGAGGGGGAGAAACAGATCGTATTTCCTGCTGTCATGATATCTTTAGAGCGGGGCATCCCGGGGAACGCCTGTCTATCTCTGAGTGTGTGTGGGGAGATAGAGAGTCAGTCAGACAGTATTTACAAGATACATGTGTACTTATACTACTTTAGTACGACTTCACTGTGGCTTGTATCTACTGCGGGATTACAGACATAACACTAAAGGACACCTTCTTGAAGATTATGGCTGTAGTCTGTAAATCGTTGCCTCAGAGCACATCTGTCTGAACTAATCTATGTTGGCAAACGTCCACAAGCTTCATCGACTGATCCAAAACAAGACATTTGTATCCTGAGCTTCCTCCAGACAAAGACAAGTACAAATACATGTGAACTTCGGCAGTTGTGGCCTAATCTGCACCCTCACATACTAACAATAAACCATAAAAATAACACAATATCGAACTCTTCCTGTTACGTTCTCCTGACTGTAGGTCCCTGAGCTTGTTGCTTTATCTCAGTTTAATTCGCTTAATGCCGTCCAAAATAAAATCCTTTCGTCACAGCTTGAACAGAAACATTTTACTCCAGAACAATGGGGCCACAATGGATTATGGAAATGACGGGACATTATCTATTGTTAGATTTAGGTCCTGTTCCTGTCCAGTGAACCCACATGGAGTTAAACATCCAGCTCAGGACACATTCATTAAAGTGTAAATCAAAAATAGAGATTAGTATGGAGTAGAGAGAGATTTCAAGAATAAAGTCAAATATGACGAGAAGAAATTGCCAGTCTGGTGAGCTTCTTGAGTTCTTGCTGCTTATTTCCTAACAAAGGTTTTTTCTTTCATCCCATAATATTTTGACTTTATTTCTCATTAAATTACAAATTTATTTTTAAATTATGACTTCATATAATGACCTTTCTCGTATTATTTATTCTTGTAAATTTACGACTTTATTCTCATAATATGTTATTCTCAAAAACTCCATTCTAGAGATGACCAGACCATATGTATTTTGTCTGGGTCTTCTTAGAGATCTTTGCTCAGAAGAGTCCTTCAGGTGTAGTACAGGTGGTTACAGGAGATTATCCACAACCCTGATTTTATTAGAGGGATTATTTGGCCCCTGTGCCAAGTCTCCCTTTCTGTTAATGAGGGCACGGAGAGGGGCAACATAGTCACTGACGATATCACTGACCTACACAGTGCAAAATGCTACTGGGGGGGGGGGGGGGTGTTCCACATATTGCCCTTTGAAAGCAACATGTACGACACACAGTATGTGTACCGTCCAACATGTATCCCATAGTAATCTGTCGTGTGGAGCTCTTCTCCCCATTGGCCTCACATTAAACTTATAATCACTTAATGCTGATCAGTTCATTCAAGCCAATTTAACATTTCTTAATAACAAAGGTGTTGCTCTTTTCTCCTCCTACATACTCTAAAGGCATCGGTCATATGGATCAGTCTAACAGCTGTGGCTACCACCTGCTTATACACACACACACACACACACACACACACACACACACACACACACACACACACACACACACACACACACACACACACACACACACACACACACACACACACACACACACACACACACACACACACACACACACACACACACACACACACACACACACACACGTCGGGTTGCTAATCAACCGCACAACAACACTGCACGATGAACCAACAGACACCTACACGCACATAGCTTGTTTACAACAGTGTCCTAGCAAAGCATTTCAAAGTAAAACGGCTGCATTTAATACCATTCACACATATGCAGGTGGAATCAAATGACAATGCTGGAACAAAGTTCTTAAATTTTTTCCAGTCACCTATTCACACACACAATTTGGGGTTCAGTATCCAAGAACACTTTGAAATGACGAGATCAAACCACGAACCCTGGGCTAGTGGATGACCCGCTCTACCCCCTGAGCCACGCCGACACAAAAAAGTAAACTGGAAAATAAACACACAATTTACCGAACTGTGAAATAGAGATTTGGTGTCTTTATAAATTTGCATGCATTAGTTTGTCAGCAAGTAAAAATATAAAAAGCATATAATGATGATTTCCTGAAATGACAAATTTGTTTTTGCTGCTGATCAATGGCTTTTTTTCTGAGTAGGACTCTTTATTTTCTCTTCATATTTACAACTTCACGGTTGGCTGATATAAATTTCACAGAGTGGATCACTGTCTCTCACTGAACATGGTTCCAAGTGGCTCCACAGTTACAGTTGGCTGTAACTTTACTGTGATACTCTTAAGCTGCTGAAATGCTCAATGTGAAACCATCATGACACGTAGCCAAAGGCTTCTAAAAGCAACACTGACAGAAGGCTCGTGTGTGCACACTCTGTACGTATGGTTTTTGTTGTTGGTGTGTTTGTGTGCACATGTCCTCCTGTTGTCCCTTCTGTCCAGGACAACAGCGTGAGATCTTGGCACCGACGAACAACTGGGTCACTAATGACCACATGGCCAATTAGCAGAGCTAAACAAGAACCAGATTCCCTCGTCCCCGGCCTGAAACACAACGAACGTCCACCCAAATCCCTGACGAGAAAACTATGAGGGGAATCTGGGCCGAGGGGCCAGAGCAGCAGCAGACAAAGATGTGTATCATGTGTGGGGTTAGTGTTTCTTTCAACGTGTCTTTTCTGCATAAAGAATGCTGCTCAAAAAGAAAATGACCAAAGCAAAGACGCTAATTGTTTGAGACAGAGGCTGAATAGAGGAGCTGCAGCAACGGACAGTCCGAGGACAGTGATGTGTTTTCTGAACATTAGAGCATGAAAACTTTTGCAAAGCTAGTTACGGTAAATGACAGAAAGAACATTGTTGCATTGAGACTTCAGACCAGGCAGAAGAGGTCAGGAGGAGAACAGCACAACCCCGGAGCTGTCATAAGAAACAACATACTTCAACATACCCATGAGAAGATCCAGTGTGGAGAATTACATGATACTACTGAATGATAAAACACAGCTAGCTTACCCTGGGAAGGTATGCAGCATTTTGTATCCTGTCCACCATCTCCTGACCCTCAGGGTGCACAGCAGCCACATGGGACCACATCCTCTCCCAGGTGATGCTTTCGATGGGGAAACCAGTCCGGTTGACATAGAAAAGAACTCCTCCATCCTTCTCCTCTTCCTCCCCAGGGGACCGGGAACTGTTATTAGGGGGAGAGGCGGAGGAATCCTCCTGGGTGCTGCAGCGGAGGAGGCAGTGCGAGCTTGTGCTCTTTGATCGGCCGTGCCTGCTCAATTTGGCCGAGGAAGTGCCGGCCCGGCTTGGGGAGTTGGGTCCTGTCATTGATCCCAGGAGAGCTAGGAGGAGGAGGAGGAGGAGGAGGAGGAGGAGGAGGGAAAGTCAGGGCAGGGAATCCTCCTCCAGCTACGAGAGCTTCGCCTCGTTTGTCGGTGACGGACAGTTCATTTTGATCTTCAAGGGCAAATCTATAATAAAAAACAAAACCTTCGTCCTTAGCAGCACATTTTGTGAAACAGCAAATCAGGTGATCAGCAAAAATCTAAATATACCTCTTAAAGCAAGGTTTCCAGTATGGGTACATATCTGTACTGCAAGGGAGCAATTCTAAACAACTATTCCATGAAGATACAATTGTGTATTTATGAAGCTACTGAGATAGTCAAGTCTTTCCTTTTTTGGAAGATAATTATATCACTATACATATACACAACATATGTAGTTCAGGTATATATTGTATTTATAGTATACAAAATAAAAGGTATTTTGCAGAGCTCACAAGTGAGTTTGTTACCACAGACACCAACTTTATATTGATATGTGATTTTTCATTCTAGTGCACTATATGCAGACAGTCTAAGTCCTGGTGCTAAATATCCATATTAGGGCTGGGCAACATCATTATATCAATAATTATCACAGACTTTAAACTTAACAGAAATATGAATGTGACAGTCATCTCGATAATATTGTTATCGACTGAAATAATAATGTATGCCTTGATATAATTGTTTACCATATCTTCTTCTTCGATATCGATACTTAAATCAACAGCGTCAAAGATAATGCTAGCTTCTTATTATATATATCACTCTTATAATAGAAATGATAATGTTAAATTGATCATGATAATTATGGATATAGATGGAAATTATCACTTTTACCAGTGGTGGTCTCTTTAAACTAAATCAACAGTGCCGAAGATTAAGCTAGTTTACTATTATGTACATCAAAGGCAACCTGTATAAAATAAAAGGCATTTAGCAGAACCAATACGTCATGAAACCTCCCAGGTGAGCGTGTGACCACAGGCACCACCTTCGTATCGATAGCAGATGTTTCCTTATTGCTGGAATATGTCGAATATAACCGATATTATCGTAACCGTACCGTGTTTTATACCGGGGCTCCGATGTCACGGTAACAGCGGTGGCTCCGGTTTAACGGGCGTTCGACCCCAACACCACGCGGGGAGACGAGTCGGGTTCCATTGATGACGAGGGGCCGTGGTCCCCCTCCGGTGGGAAGTCTTGTTTGGGTCGGAGCCTTCGAAACTTCACCTCTTCTTCTTCTCTGCGTCAAGTTGGCGGGAGTTAACCGCCGCTCAGGGCGGAAACACAGTCGGCTGCACTTCAGAATAAAGGCGTCGTGGTCGTCGGGGTTGCGTGTTTTCAAGGTTAGCACATGCGGAAAACTCATGACCGCATCACGTCTTAGTTTGTGGGGGATTCAGATGCATGGTCACGGAAACAACAACTGTTAGAATCCAGTTCCCGGTGGAGGCTTTTTGCAATGTTTGAAAATCCAACCCGGAAGTGCTGCTGGTTTTCTTTTGCTAGCTTGCTAACGCTGCTATCTCCGGGGCCGTTACCTCCCACCGGTCCAGGCCGGGGATAGGAGCTCCGCGGCGGTCAGCACCGTGTCCGGCGCCTCGGTGTCAGCTTCGGCTTCCGTTCCCGAGTCTCTGTCCCATGGAGGAATCACAGGACGAGTCTCTCCATGGAGGAATCACCGGGACGGGTCGCTCCCTGCCGCCGCCTCCTGCGTCTCTCTCCGCCGCCTCGGTCCCCAGCAGCGCTCGCCAACGTTCCGCGGCTTCCCATTGGTCCAGACGACAAAGAGGGGCGGGCCGGAGAGCAGGCGCTACCATATTTGGAAGTGTCGGCGCGCTCTGATTGGTTCGCTGCGATGGACGAGGGCGTCAACAAGTGATACATCTGCTAAAGATGGGATTTTTTTTCTGCAACTGTTGAATTTGCACATTTTGTACATTTTCATGATTCATCTACAACCAGAAACAATGGATTTGAATTGATATATAGGATACAATAATTTGATGCAAAAAAAAGTCTATCCAAACACCTGACAAGATACAAACAGGACATCCGTTTTAATAAAAGCACTAAATATTGTTATAAATACTGATATTGACTGAGGTGGGGAAGGTTCATCTTGTTGCATGTAAATCAACATCATTTAAAAAGTCACTCAACTCAAACCTGGAAGTATCAACCTGCAGTATCTACATCACAGCATAAAACACTAACATGTCTATAACAGCCGGCTCATTAAGCTAAACGTACGATATCTATATGAAGATATACCATCTTATGATTATTATTATTACTTAAACATTGCAGCAGTAGCTTAACGTACAGCTCCCCCTTCTGGCACTCTGGGAAAAACGCTTTTTACAACACATTGGTTCATATTCAATCATTCATATCATATCATCATACATTACATTTCCTTACATTTCATTGAGCTGACGCTTTTATCCAAAGCGACTTACAGTAAGTGCATCAACCATGAGGAACAAACCCAGAACAAGAAGAATCAAGAAAGTACAATGTTCTTACAAATAACACGTCACCATTGTAATGTATAAGAATAACAGCTGGATCAGAAGAACATGAAGATACAGTATAAAATATTCCAGCTTTTGGACGACAAACTTCAAGAATCAATAAAATGGCTGAAAACTGGTTAAATCCCGTCCACACGATAAAAGTGACTGTTTATATCAAACTTTACAGACGTCGGGCCTTGGCAGTGGTTTAAACTAAATCACAGTTTCATCTGGGAATGTTCCCACCTTGGTTTCTTTTCTATCTCATGAGAATCACATTATTACCAGTGACTTTGTTTTCACGGCAGAAAGTTGTAACAAATGATTCCTAATATAAATATATATCGATGTCAAATGTAACTCTACTATTTTTTGAACGTGGCGTTGGCATAGAGGCTGCTGGGATCAGCTGAGGGTCCAGTAGAAGAGGAGGGAGCTTCCACAGTGCTGTAGATCACTGCATCATCACCACCCTGGAACTGTAGGATATACAATCAATCAATCAATCAATCAATCAATCAATCAATCAATCAATCAGTCAATCAGTCAATCAATCAATCAATCAATCAGTCAATCAATCAATCAATCAGTCAATCAATCAGTCTGTGTAGCACCTTTCATCAGGTTAGTGTAGTTCAATGTGCTTCACAGAACACAACAAAAACAAATGTTGATAAGGAAGTATGATAAAAATGGATTTTAAAAAAGACAGAATAGGATGTATTACACCGCAGGTCAGGATGTAGCACGGTTACCATAGTGACAGAGAGACAACACAACGCAAATAATTTTTAAAAAGTGAAACAACCTAATGCAGTGCTAACAAAACCATCACAGCATAACAACATGTATCAAGTGACAGACATCAAATGATGTTTTTATGTTTCCACATTTGTTTTTCACTATTACAGTTCTTTTTGAACAGAGGAGTTTACCTGGACCGTGCTGTAAGGGGAGTGGCTGATGGAGGCGTAGGCCACATCATCTCCAGGCTCCACCTACACCAGGAAGACACCACATTGACTGTTCACTTATATGGATTCATACTGACTTAACCTTTTTCTGCTCTATAACTTTTACATCAAAAATGTATAACTTGTGATGACATCATGATGACATGGTATTATCACAAGATAAATAAAAACTAAGCATTGTCTGGTTTATATAAACATACGACAGGTTTAGCTCCTCTGATGCTTTATTTGTTTGTTTAGCTGTAGAATATGAAAACCAGCGTCCAGAAACGCTGCTTCTGAGAAGTTGTAACAGTTATTTTCATCTTTGTAACTGACCGTGTTTTTATCCGTCTGTGTTTTGTTCCCTGAGTCGACAGGAACAGAAGAGTTCGCCTCGCAGAGGGAAGAATCAGGTTCATCAAAACCTTTCGTGTCCTCCGCCGAGAAGGTTACGGTTTCATCTGCGTTCATTTGTGTGTCTATAGTTGGCAGGATCACACACAAACAAAGATGAGTTGTGGTTCCAGGAGGTTTTATTTTCACTTTCTTTGACATTGTGAGGTTTTTTCATTGATTTCATGAACCCTGATGAAAACAATCTGGAAAATTAAGAGGACTGATATTCATGAGTATGTGAAATTTGGTGCAGATCCAGATTTAGCGAATTCAAACGTGGTTTCATAAGACTATCAGGCCTTGGCGGAGATATAAACTCTATAAGTGACATGTTAGTTTCATCTGTGAATGTTCTCACCTTTGTTTCTTCTCCATCTGATGAGAATCACAACCATTATTACGATTGTGGCAAAACCCACAACCAGAGCGACGTACCACCACCAAGCTGTCACCAGAATGACAAGAGCTTTAGTTTTCTGTTCAGTCCAACTTCCTGTATTTACACATGTTGTTCACATTAAATCCATCAACACGCAGCAGCACAGAGTTGAATGAGAGCTGCAGCTAATATTCAGTACCTGCTGTCATCTCATTGTTTCCTGGAGCTGGTTTGTTCTTTCCTTCTTAACAAAAAGAAATGTATTAACAAATGGAATTTATTGGATCAGGAGCAGTTCATCGTGTTCTGTGTTTTCTCACCTGATGACGGAGGAATGAAGGCAAACTTCTCCTCTTTGTCACGATGCTTCACTTTACATGTTAATGAGCTATAGTTCTTCATCTTGGGAACAAAACTTGATTTATTGAAGCTCACAGTGGCCGAGCAGTCAGACTGTGATGTCTTCAGTTCAGTGTTTTTTTCAGTCACATCCATATTCATATACAGCCACTTCACTGTGAGGTCACACCTTCTATTGGTGACACAGAGCAGCTCAACGTCACCTCATCAGTTCTCTTCTGCTCAGTCACTGGTGATGATCGAGATATTGTGAGAGAAAGATAACATGAGTGAAACTATGTCCATCAGAATGATCAGAATTATCATCATGTTTTTATGAAGAGACTCTTTTACTCACCGTTGACAACAGAGAGATAAACCAGATGATCTTCATATGATTGTGTTGTCGGGCCAAACTGTCTGCAGGTGTATTGACCAGCATCTTCAGCTGTGACCTCCCTAATAACCAGAGAACAGTTTGCAGCAAGACGTAGTCTGTCTGCTTGAGATTTGGAAATCATAGATGTGTCGAGCTGCCCTTTTACAAACAGGTTTACTGCTCTAGTCCTCTTGAATCAATGAAGAACCAATAAGTAGCTCCACAGTTCACATGATCATCTCTCTCATTTCCACAAGACAAAGTGACTTCAGCTCCAGCTCTGATGAAGATGAAGGAAGGTTTTGCAGCGAGCGCTGTGGAGGAAATGAGAGAGAGACAGCAACAATTAAACTAAACCAAGAAAAAGACTCATATTTTCATACACTTCTGAATGTGAGGATTCTTTTAGACATAACTTTGTAAATTAAGACCAAATGGAACATGAGTGACAAGATAAAGCTGAAAAGCATCAACTACAGTTATCTCCCTGCATTTGAATGCCTCAGCCAACCAGTCCAGTTCCAGTCTACGGACATTTGTTTCCAGACTCATGAGGTCACTCTGACACTTGATCACTGAAATCTAATCCGTAAGTTTTCATTCGAGGAGACAACTGGTCAGAATTTGAAGAAATTCGACTTAACCATTGACAGAGAGCAAACACAGCAGATGAAACTGAGATGACCATTCTAAATACACAATACATACAGTACTCATAAAATCAGTCCTGAATGGTGCCAGATTGTGCCACAACAATCATGAAACTTCTCACTTTTAGAAGCAACACCAACAATGGTATTATTCTTATATTCCATGATAAAGTTTTGTAGTGTATCTATCTTACCTGTAAACGGATCAGCCCCAGGAGCAGATGTAAAGACATTTTAATCGTTTGATTTTATCCATTTATTCCTCTCTTTTCTGATTCTCGTTCTTAGTAAAAGTGAAGAGTCTTACTTCCTGTTGATCACTTCCCTCAGGGACATGTCTCTCTGAGTAAGCAAAGTGAAGACGAGATGAAGAAGTGACATCAGCATCATTATCACAGTAGACGGAGCAGGTGACTACACTAGAGCAAATAACCACAATTAGACAGAAGCAATACACAGCAGATTGAAATATGAGGAATGATCCCGTCACAAATAACACACTACACTTGCAGATACTCATAACTATCAGTCCTGAATGTGCCAGACTTGTTTCCACACATATGAAACTCTTCACTTTTAGAAGCAAACAAGACAATCTGAGATTATCTTAGTTATTCACATGATACAGTTTTGTAATGGTAATGATTCTACTGTAACCATGATCAAGGCACCCTGGAGCAGATGAAGAATTTTAATCCGTTTGATTATCATATTCTTCTTCTGTTCTGATTCATCTGCTTCGTCGGTTGCTTGGATGAAAAGTGCCATGAGTCGTTTACCTTCCCGTTGATCATCCCTCAGTGACATGTCTCCTCTGTTGTTGTCACATATGGTCACATCTTTAACTTCACTGTGTCTGAAAAGATATGAACACATCCCTCAGTGTGACGAGCATCACGGCTTCTTCAGTAGAAACGAGAAGCTGCAACCACTTCCTACTCATCTATTAATAAACAGAGAAACAAAGAAAGAAAGAAATGTATCCAGTCTTTATTATGAAATCTGTTGTTAACACACAAACAAAGATACAACAAAATCAGCATTAAACTCAACAAGAATCTGACCTTGGGTCTGGTTATAAAGTAAATAATAAACTCTACAAAAGAAAATATACCATTTATCACATGAATTCAGGAGAAACAGTGACATGAACGTGAGGTTCCTGTTTCTCACGTTGACCAACTAGTTCCCTTACACCCCCCCCCCCCCCCCGGACAGAAAGGCTTTCACATGAACTGCTGAACATTATCATGGAAATGAAATGTTAAAAGAAAACAGATCCAGCAGAGATTCAAGTAAATGTTCATGTATGGATAAATAAGTGCAGATCAAACCGTCGGTGTCCTCTGGCTTTATTCTTGGTCTTCTGGGATGAGTGAAGACACAAAGCAGGTAAATGTCTCTCAGGTGCTGTGGTCTCTGTTTGGTTTGGGCTTGTTGACGGTGGCGTGGACGTCACTGGAGGCTCCAGCAGAAGAACTTCACACTGCTGCAGGTCAGTGATTCTCCAATGGGGGTGCTAGTACCCCTAGGGATACTTTGGAGTACTGCATGGGGTACTTGTTGAGAGTGGATAAGTGTATGAATGCATGTAACTATATATGTTCAGGAGGAGGCGCTGTTGCGCGTCATATGGCATGGAGTCACGTGTGACTGATGACACCACTACCTTATAAGGGGGATGTTTACCCTCTCTCCCTGTACCTGACTCTCACGGAGAGCAGCAGGTTGTGCACAGTTCTGCAATAAACAATGCCACGAGATTAATGGCTGAAGAGACAAACGTCTGAACGTCTGTTCATCCCTTAGAATTATTATTTCTCTGTGCACGTAGGCAGAATGAATAAGCCTACCTGTTAACAATACTTGCAATATACTTTTTTAAATGTAAGATTAATTATTATTGGGGGTTAATATTACACCTTCAGGTTATTCTGCTCTGTCCACTGCTGCCATCTAGTGCTCATTAACTGAACAACCACAAACAGGTCTTACTTGTAGGATTGTAGGTAGAGAAGGAAGATCGGGGGAACAGGCCTTATATTGGCCCGGTGACCTCACAGGTCATGGGGTCCAGAGTGACCACTGGGAGTTGAAACCTGTGTCCCTGGGGGGGTTTTCACACCTCTGTGTGACGTTGATGCCCCCCTGGGAGACTGAGTTCCTTGCTCTGGTTTTTGATGGCTTCTGGGAGACTGAGTCCAGGAGGGACATGCGGCTTCAGGCTTTTGACTGAACATGGAGGCCGCACTTTGGTTTCCCAAAAACCATGTCCCAACACTGCTGTAGGTCAGTGATTCTCAAATGGGGGTGCTAGTACCCCGAGGGATACTTTGGAGTACTGCATGGGGTACTTGAAATATTTTTTTTAAATGTAAGATAATTATTAGTTCAATAAAAATGTAAATGCAAATTCAATAAACCACATTTACAAGTAAATATTCCTATTTTCAATGTTATCGTTTCCAAAGTTATGTTCAATATTACACCTTCAGGTTATTCTGCTCTGTCCACTGCTGCCATCTAGTGCTCATTAACTGAACAACCAAAAACAGGTCTTACTTCCACCAAAGAGTTGCTTTGTGCCTCTGACAGTTTCTTTGTTTTTCAGCAGGAGTAAAAAAAACCTGGTGGAAGCATGAAACATGAGTCCAGAAAGAACCGAGTCAGTTTCGGGGCGGAGCCGGACAAAGGGGCGGATCCAGGAATTCCAAAACACAAGAGACCAACTTCATAATAGAAACACTCCACAGATCCAGAATGAGTTTCACAGAACTGTGTTCAGTATAATTATCACTCTGGTATCAGTTTGTCTCTCTGAGGATTACAGGGGAATTGCTTTCCTCATTTCTTCCTATTTTCTGCTTCATTTTGACCTTTTTCTTTCAGATTATTGGGCTGAAATTTCAACCAACACATTGGTTCATATTCAATCATTCATATCATATCATCATACAAATAACACGTCACCATTGTAATGTATAAGAATAACAGCTGGATCAGAAGCACATGAAGATACAGTATAAAATATTCCAGCTTTTGGACGACAAACTTCAAGAATCAATAAAATGGCTGAAAACTGGTTAAATCCCGTCCACACGATAAAAGTGACTGTTTATATCAAACTTTACAGACGGTCGGGCCTTGGCAGTGGTTTAAACTAAATCACAGTTTCATCTGGGAATGTTCCCACCTTGGTTTCTTTTCTATCTAATGAGAATCACATTATTACCAGTGACTTTGTTTTCACGGCAGAAAGTTGTAACAAATGATTCCTAATATAAATATATCGATGTCAAATGTAACTCTACTATTTTTTGAACGTGGCGTTGGCATAGAGGCTGCTGGGATCAGCTGAGGGTCCAGTAGAAGAGGAGGGAGCTGTCACAGTGCTGTAGATCACTGCATCATCACCACCCTGGATCTGTAGGATATACAATCAATCAATCAGTCAATCAATCAATCAATCAATCAATCAATCAATCAATCAATCAATCAATCAATCAATCAATCAATCAATCAATCAATCAGTCTGTGTAGCACCTTTCATCAGGTTAGTGTAGTTCAATGTGCTTCACAGAACACAACAAATACAAATGTAGATAAGGAAGTATGATAAAAATGGATTTAAAAAAAGACAGAATAGGATGTATTACACCGCAGGTCAGGATGTAGCACGGTTACCATAGTGACAGAGAGACAACACAACGCAAATAATTTTAAAAAGTGAAACAACCTAATGCAGTGCTAACAAAACCATCACAGCATAACAACATGTATCAAGTGACAGACATCAAATGATGTTTTTATGTTTCCACTTATGAAAACATTTGTTTTTCACTATTACAGTTCTTTTTGAACAGAGGAGTTTACCTGGACCGTGCTGTAAGGGGAGTGGCTGATGGAGGCGTAGGCCACATCATCTCCAGGCTCCACCTACACCAGGAAGACACCACATTGACTGTTCACTTATATGGATTCATACTGACTTAACCTTTTTCTGCTCTATAACTTTTACATCAAAAATGTATAACTTGTGATGACATCATGATGACATGGTATTATCACAAGATAAATAAAAACTAAGCATTGTCTGGTTTATATGAACATAAGACAGGTTTAGCTCCTCTGATGCTTTATTTGTTTGTTTAGCTGTAGAATATGAAAACCAGCGTCCAGAAACGCTGCTTCTGAGAAGTTGTAACAGTTATTTTCATCTTTGTAACTGACCGT
This sequence comes from Reinhardtius hippoglossoides, assembly GCA_006182925.3. NCBI lineage: Eukaryota > Metazoa > Chordata > Actinopteri > Pleuronectiformes > Pleuronectidae > Reinhardtius > Reinhardtius hippoglossoides. The sequence goes on from CM031689.1 coordinate 1,527,522, forward strand.
GTTTTTATCCGTCTGTGTTTTGTTCCCTGAGTCGACAGGAACAGAAGAGTTCGCCTCGCAGAGGGAAGAATCGGGTTCATCAAAACCTGTCGTTTCCTCCGCCGAGAAGGTTATGTTTTCATCTGCGTTCATTTGTGTGTCTATAGTTGGCAGGATCACACACAAACAAAGATGAGTTGTGGTTCCAGGAGGTTTTATTTTCACTTGTTTTAACATTGTGAGGTTTTTTCATTGATTTCATGAACCCTGATGAAAACAATCTGGAAAATTAAGAGGACTGATATTCATGAGTGTGTGAAATTTGGTGCAGATCCAAATACAAATCCAGATTTAGGGAATTCAAATGTGGTTTCATAAGACTATCAGGCCTTGGCGGAGATATAAACTCTATAAGTGACATGTTAGTTTCATCTGTGAATGTTCCCACCTTTGTTTCTTCTCCATCTGATGAGAATCACAACCATTATTACGATTGTGGCAAAACCCACAACCAGAGCGACGTACCACCACCAATCTGTCACCAGAACACAAGAGCTTTAGTTTTCTGTTCAGTCCAACTTCCTGTATTTACACATGTTGTTCACATTAAATCCATCCACACGCAGCAGCACAGAGATGAATGAGAGCTGCAGCTAATATTCAGTACCTGTTGTCATCTCATTGTTTCCTGGAGCTGGTTTGTTCTTTCCTTCTTAACAAAAAGAAATGTATTAACAAATGGAATTTATTGGATCAGGAGCAGTTCATCGTGTTCTGTGTTTTCTCACCTGATGACGGAGGAATGAAGGCAAACTTCTCCTCTTTGTCACGATCCTTCACTTTACATGTTAATGAGCTATAGTTCTTCATCTTGGGAACAAAATGGGATTTTGAGAACCTCACAGCGGCCGAGCAGTCAGACTGTGATGTCATCAGTTCAGTGTTGTCTTCAGTCACATCCATATTCATATACAGCCACTTCACTGTGAGGTAACAGATTCCATATGTCGACACAGAGCAGCTCAACGTCACCTCATCAGTTCTCTTCTGCTCAGTCACTGGTGATGATCGAGATATTGTGAGAGAAAGATAACATGAGTGAAACTATGTCCGTCAGAATGATCAGAATTATCATCATGTTTTTATGAAGAGACTCTTTTACTCACCGCTGACAACAGAGATAAAAACCAGATGATCTTGATGTGTTTGTGTTGTCAGGTCATACTGTCTGCAGGTGTATTGACCAGCATCTTCAGCTGTGACCTCCCTAATAACCAGAGAACAGTTTGCAGCAAGACGTAGTCTGTCTGCTTGAGACGTGGAAATCACAGATGTGACGAGCTGCCTGTTTACAAACAGGTCTACTGTTCTAGTCCTCTCTGAATCAGTGAAGATCCAGGAAGTAGCTCCACAGTTCACATGATCATCTCTCACATTTCCACAAGACAAAGTGACTTCAGCTCCAGCTCTGACGATGATGAAGATGAAGGAATATTGGGCAGCGAGCGCTGTGGAGGAAATGAGAGAGAGACAGCAACAATTAAACTAAACCAAGAAAAAGACTCATATTTTCATACACTTCTGAATGTGAGGATTCTTTTAGACATAAATTTGTAAATTAAGACCAAATGGAGCATGAGTGACAAGATAAAGCTGAAAAGCATCAACTACAGTTATCTCCCTGCATTTGAATGCCTCAGCCAACCAGTCCAGTTCCAGTCTACGGACATTTGTTTCCAGACTCATGAGGTCACTCTGACACTTGATCACTGAAATCTAATCCGTCAAGTTTTCATTCGAGGAGACAACTGGTCAGAATTTGAAGTAATTCAGACTTGAGATGTGCGAGAGGCCAAAAACCTGAAACCTTGACCTTTAACCACCAAATCTAACCAGTTAAACCGTGAGTTCATGGGAACATTGGTGCCAAACTTGAAAGGATTCTCTCGATAACATGTTCATGAGGGGAAAAGGGTTTTGTGAGGTCACAGTGAACTTGACCTTTGACTCCAAAATCAACTCAGTTAATCTTTGTGTCCAAGAGAACGTTTGTACCAACTTTACACAGATTCCCTGGAGGTGTAACGGAGATATCGCGTTCACAAGGTAAAACATGTGCTTTGTAAAGTCACAGCGACCTTGACCTTTGACCTCCAAAGTCTAATCAGTTCATTCTTGTGTTAAACTGAATGTTTGTCCCACATTTGAAGGAATTCCCCTCAAAGTGTTCCTGAAGGTCGTTGGCTCAGAGGCATAAAGATGCAACTACATGTTGCAGCACACTGGCCTTCATCAGGGGACGAAGCAGAAGTAAAGCAAAGGAAGAACGAGACTGAAGAAGTGACATCAGCTCATTATCACAGTCGACGGAGCAGGTGACTCACACTAGAGCAAATATCCAAAATTAGACAGAGAGCAATACACAGCAGATTGAAATATGAGGAATGATCCAGTTCACAAATATACACAACTACAATATCAGAGTACTCATAAATATCAGTCCCCTGAATGTGCCAGACTTGTGCCACAACACATCAGTGAAACTCTTCACTTTTAGAAGCAAACACCAACAATCTGGTATTATTCTTATTATTCACACTGATAAAGTTTTGTAAGTGTATTTATTCTTACCTGTAAACGATCAGCACCAGGAGCAGATGTAAAGACATTTTAATCCGTTTGATTTCATCCATTCTTCTTCCTTCTCTTTTCTGCTTCTCGGTTCTTAGTGAAAAGTGCAATGAGTCGTTTACTTCCTGTTGATCACTTCCCCTCAGGGACATGTCTCCTCTGTCGTCATGTGCTATTGCATGTAGAGAAAATATCCATCAGCACCGACTAAAACTATCTGCACAGGTAGAAAGTCTCATTTGTTGGGAAAGCAAACATGAACAGCTCCTCCAAGGCCCAACAGTCCCTTTCCAATCAAGCCTCACCACGTTCCACACACTTAGTAATATCAGTCCCATAAAGGTATCTGATCCATGAATTATCTTAGAAATCAGTGAAATATATTTCAAAACCCAATTTCACTTATTTCATGTTTAAAAAAGTGAAAATTAAGTTCCTGTATCCGCCCAGAAATATAATAATAATGAGTTCTTCCCTAATCCATAAAACATCAAGTTTCATGCTGGTCTTAGCAGGAGTTTTTGTGTCTCACAATCAAACCAACAAGCAAACAGGAGTGAAAACATCACTTTCCTGGTGGAGATGATAAATTCCCAGTGTGAAGTCGCTGGAGTCAAACAAAGCAAACTCCTGTAAAAGCAGAAAACAAGCAGCAGGCGACACATTAAAACACATGGACGCTGAACCGCAGCCATATGAAAAACCTCTTCTTTATTTACAAACTGGAAAACAACGTTTCTTCCACAAAACATCGAAAAATATATCCATCCATGTTATTTGTCTCTTTCCTCAGCAGCAGCAGTTTATCTTCAAGTGTTAACGTTCAGGTTTTATTAAAAATTAAACCTGTCCCTTCGTAATTTCATATCCTGACAGAAAACAGCAAAAAGGTTAAATACATTTTTTCCTGGTTTCCTGTAGTGGCACTGTTTCTATATAATGGAACCGATAAACCTAATGTTTACAGCTGAAATGATGAAGCTATATATATATATATGTATATACTTAATAAAGAAGTGATGGAACAAAAAAAATGTCAGTAATTTTTAATATGACTGATGTGATGTTTTTTCAAAATATGTGAATAAATCCTTGTGAACATTGATCAATTATTAGTCGTAATGAAAGAACATTTTTGACTGTACTTTGGCTACACATATTATTTATAATATTAAACCTCAAGTAAAACCTCAAACCTTCAACTCTGAGAACTGTGTAAAGTTAAAACCTGTTTTAAACCCAGAGGACGATCCACAATCAAAATGTTGAAAAGAGAAACATCAGTGTTCGACAAAATTCAAACAGATCAATTTCTTGTATTTTTGCATTTAAAAGCTTTTGTCCTTGAACATCATGTCGTGTTTTCCTGCAGTTTCCGGCACCGCGTGGATCAACTTTCTTCTTGGAACTCACCAATCCAAACACTGCACGTGCAGCACATGCTTCACACGGATTTTGGTGAAAAACTGACTTTATTCCTCTTGTTCACGCCGCGTCGTGAGAACAGTTCCGATCGGCTGCTCCGATGATTTCTCAGGTCAGAGCCGAAAGCGGAAGCGAGCGAGGAGAGGGAGGTGGTCGGACGAGTGACGCGGGTTGGGGAGGCAGTTGACTTCCTCCAGCTCGGACTGGCCGACCAGCGACAGTCTGCCCAGCAGCTCGAGGCCACGGACACCGGGACACGAAGGAGAGGCGGTGAATTCTTTCAAGGACGGGACAACAGGAGGAAGAGAAGAAACAAGAGGTCAAAATTAGAAACCTGAGTCAGAAATTAGAAGAAATGCAACCTCAATATTAGTAAAATCCAAGAAACTGAAGTGAATCTAGAACTGAGACTGACTCGTGTTGTGTTGTTGATTTATTCTATTCATTTTGCTGCCACAGCGACTACGTGACTTTAAACACTGATGCGTTTGAGTAAATTTAAATCTTTTTATGAATTTAATGTGTTAGAAAATCTAAAGCATATTTTTGCAGGAAAATAAAAAATGTTACAGGACAGAACGTGTGTGTGTGTGTGTGTGTGTGTGTGTCAGTACCGGGTGTGAACAGGATGTAATCCACAGTAATGGCGGTGCGGGAGTGACAGGTGGTGATCTCAGGTCTCCCATCATGCATCAGGCGGTGCTTATAAGACGACTTCAGATTCAGGCGGTGCTCGATCTTCGCTCTAAAGACAAACACACAGATAATATGGACAAAGGCCGTTCAGTGTTTTTTTTAGAATCAGTTATACGACACTTTCAAAAAATAAAATCTTAAATAAAAAAGCGGCATGTTACCTGTTAAAAGCAGAAGCAGCAGTTTTGTTGACGAGATCTTCGACAGTCAGATTAGAGATGGCTCCTTCCACAGCTGAGAGACACAGAGAGGAAGTTCAACAACACACTCAATTTAAACTAAAACCGGCTCATATCAAATAAACTTCAACTGAACTTAATTCAAGTTAATTAACCAAAAACTCAACTAAAAAATAAACTTAACTAAAACTAATTCATAAAACTGAGCCAAGTAAACTAAACTTAATAATAAAGTAAACTAAACCTAAATAAAACCGGACTTAACTAAATTGTCCTGGTACTGACACTGGAGTCTCAACTAAACTAAACTAAACTAAACTAAACTAAAGTAAAGTAAACCAGCAGCAGGGTGAGTTTACCTGTAGGACTGATGCTGTCGGGGGGGGACTCAGCTGTGAGTTTGTTCTCGTACTGACACCGGGGGTTGATCCCTAAACTCTGAGACCAGATCGGAGACGTGAGGAGACGCTGACCTCTGGGAGTTTTCTCCTGACCAGACACCTTCCCACACACAAACAAATTATTGTTTAGATATAATCAAGAGTCCAACTTTTCTTTTCAAATAATTAACCAATTTTTGTTCATTAAAAGTGTGTGTGTGCTCTTGTACACTATCTTTGTGAGGACCAGTTTGAACCTACAAAGTGAGGACCTTTTGTCCGGTCCTCACTTTGTGACCCGTCTTTAATGGACTGTTTGGGGGTTAAGACTTGGTTTTAGGGTTAGAATCAGGTTAAGGTTAGATTAAGGGTTAGATTAAGGGTTAGATTAAGGGTTAGGCATTTAGTTTGGATGGTTAGGGTAAAGGGCTACGGAATGCATTATTCCAATGAGGGTCCTCACTAAGATGGCTGTACAAACATGTGTGTGTAGTGTGTGGTGTCACACCATGCCGATCTGGAGTCCTCTGTAGTCCAGGCAGCCGGTGGTCAGGAAGCCGTAGAGCGGACTCAAGGGTGTTGAGTTGAAATCCCCGCAGAGCAGCACCGGATTGGTTGAGCCATCAGGGAGGCGGGACAGCCGGCTGATCTCGGCCAACAGGATGGCGAGCTGAGCCAGCTTGATGTCTCCGCGGCGCGGGTTGTAGAGGAGGTGGGTGTTGGCCACACAGATGAAACCGGAGGGATCAGACTTGTTGGGTCGCAAGAGCACAACCAAGCCCACATTGTCCCTGTCGAGGAGGGCGTCGCTGGGGCGGAAGAACTCAACGGGATTGGAGGAGACGAGGGAGAGGCGGGATGATTTGAAGATGACGGCACATCCGTCTGGTTTACTTCCTGTCCGCTTCTTATACTCACACTGGTAACCTGACTCACACAGAGGACTCGATAAGAACACACACAGGTACACAACCACGCACAACAACAGAGTAAAGATCGAAGTCAAATCATCTGGACCGCCCCCTGGTGGCTGGCTGCAGAATTGGTCACAAACCCCACCTCCTCCATGTTAGTGGATGGGACATGGACCAAACTAAAACTCAAAAACCTGCTAGATATGTTTTTTCTGGTAAGTTTAGTTATAATTAGTTATTTTATGATATAAAAACGTGGTAAAATCTCATGATTGACAGTTGAGACTGAAACTACAGGAAGTGTCGACGTGTCGTCCATCTTTATTCACAGTCTATGTGCATGTGCCTGAAAAGTTTATTATTTCCATTTAAAGCACTTCATATATTTGTATATTCTTCGAAAGGTTTTCATCGTACTCATTTAAAGTTGAGTTTCAGAGGATTTGTAGAGGTTCCTGTTTAACACTCACACTCACAACCACAACCACAACCACAACCGCAACCGCAACCGCAACCACACACCCACACACACTACCTAGCCCCTGCAGTGCAGGTTTGATCTGGTTTTCATAGTGGTCCTCCTGGACTTCTTGCAGACACAGAATCTAAAGAAAAAGCAAAAACCAAAGTTTCCATCAAAGTCCAGACCAGAGGTGCTTCATCTCCTGGAGATTTGGTGAATCCCTGCAGCCAGGTTGTCTGCGTGTGATGTTCAGGTTCTTGTGAATCCTGTGTTATGTGAAGAGGTTAAAGTGTGATCGGATCTGATCCACTCACGTCAGCGTCGTGCTGCTGAATCTCTGCCAGCAGGTTGGGCAGCCGGTACTCCCAAGGCAGGACGCCGGGCTCACAGTGTCTGTACAGGTAGACGTTGTCCTGCAGCAGCTCCTGAGACAGGATGTTGTAGCTCATTACTGAGAAGTCAAAGACTGCGCTGGCCCCTGGTGGCTGAGGGGAGGTACTGCAGGCGGGAGAAGTCTCCCAGTGTCTCTGAAGAGCTGAAGAGAGGGAGCAGTGAAAATAAAAAAGGGGTTTATAGATTTGATCTCAGACAGATCAGGAGGCTTACGTCCGAATCAATTACTATAATTTGATGAACAACAGAATCAAGCTTCCTGATCTATGTTTATAATCCCACTCAACCGTTCACCATTTCCAATCTAACTGTTAAACAAAGCTTTTAAACTTAAACAGTACAAGCCCAGAATAATCAGTGAATCATGCTTCAGTCAAAGGCTTCATTAAAGAATGAACATACAAGTCACTGGTGCAGCTGCGTCCTGGTGTCTGACCGGCGAGATGTTCCGGGCGGAGAAGGTTGCGTGTGATCTCCAGTTCTCTGCCGCGGGTTTGTGGGACGACTGTTGCTGCAAGGCTGAGAATGAAGCCTCGTCCAAGGACCTCCACCTCCGTCCCGTAGCTGTTGCTCTGGGGGTCTTGTTCTCCTGTGATCGACTCCCTGCTGCTTTGCACCTCCCTCTTTGAACCAGGGGTTAGGTTTGGGTTTGTTTGTGGGAACTTCACCCTGTTAGGTTTAGTGTTAGGTGTCTGAGTCCTGGACGCTGCAGCTCGAGGATCTTTATGTCCTTCTTGTTGATGTCTGCTCCTTTGTTGATTTACGGCTCCATCTCGACCGGTACTGTCTCTATTCCCAGTTTTTGTCTTTCCAACATCTTTATCTCTGCTGTTTTCCCGGCTCGCACCTTTTCCAGCTCCGTTCTTCCCTTGGTCCCGACCTCCCTCTCTAAAGTGATGGTTCGGTCGAGGGCGCCTCTCCACGCTGGGATCCAGCTGATGTCGCTCCCTCTTTGCGTTTCCATCATTAAATCGGCCTCCTGTTGCCCCTGCTCCTCCCCTTGGTCCTCCTCTTTCTTCATAGCGCCTCTTCTCCTCTTCACTCTTCCTCCGTTTATGTGGAGGCTCTTGATCTCTGTCCGCCCGCTCCATCAGGAGGCCGGCAGAGGTGTGGAACGAACGCCAACTGCCGCTGGCGTTGATGTTATGAGGATGAAACGTCCTGCCAGGGAAAACCTGAGGTGCCGTTGGGTGGGCGGGGGGGGTCTCGGAGGCCAGGGTGGAAATGCTCGCACTGACCACCATGCATGTGGCGTGGGGATAAATTGGGGGAGGGAGGCGAAGGAGGCGCTGCTGCTCCTGAGGCTGGAGCTGCTGAGAGGACGGCAGTAAGTGTGGGGAAGGCAGGAGGAGCTGAAGGAGCTCACCCGGCGAAGAAACATGGGGTGACTGGGGGGGGGGGGGGGGGGGGGGGGAATTAAAGAGGAGTTAAGAAAGAAAGAAGGCGCCCAAACAAACTTTGGTGAAAATTTGACCAATTTCAATTCAACTTATACGGTTTGTAATCAGTCACAATGCGGCTAAGAACAAAACCCGGCGTGAAAATGAACATTACATAAAAAAGAGCGTAAAATTATAGATATAATAACAATACTCACGTCTCCTGGTCTCTCTGTATTCGCTCGTATTCATTAATTTCATTTTGGAAACTTCTACCAAGATTTGTATTAATTTAACATGACATCTCAGCAGCAATAAGAACTTCAAGAACAGTGAAATAACATAAGTACGTAAAGAACAATTATATTAATACTGTTCTACAAATATTGCTGTAAGTTGTAATTGTTGCTACTGTCTTTGTTGTTATTATTGTGGTTATATTTATGTCTCCCTGGTTTTCTCTCATTCATTAGGTTAATTTTTCACACTTTTCTCGAGACTTGTTTTGAATCAACACTGAACTTTATTAATAAACAAGTAACTGACGATTTAAAGAACCAAAAATCGGCGTCACGTGGGAAAAAAAGATCGTAAAAAGATGCGTTGTTTACTAAACGTCAGCTGTTTTTCGGTGGAGTGAAAAACAGACGTGTTGTTTTAAGTCGCAGCTGAACCTGACTCACTTCTCTCTGGAGGCGGAAGACTCGTCCATGAACTTCCGCTTGGAAATATGTGGAGAAATGTTAGAAATTCACATTATGGAGGTTTTTAATTTTTCGATTCTGACCAAAAAACAAACGGCTGCTCGCGAGTCGCTCGGCGATGACGTCACGCCGCGCGCCGGGGACAGCAGTGGTGCCTTCAGGCTCCTCACAAAGCTCGTGTTTGTCACTGACGGTAAAAAACAATTAAAGTGTTTGTATTTTATAAAGCTTCCAGGCAGTTAAACAGAAATGCCATTTCAGTTATAGATCATTTTAAGCGTAAACTAAAAAATATTAATTTTGTGATAATTTAGTGAAAAAACAATTACGATTATTGTATTCGTCCTTCATTCATTAAGTTAAATAAACGTCTCTTTTAACGCATTTATTCCTCTATTGTACGATAGTTATACCAATTCCTACATTTTCTATAACGCAAGTGATTCGTCTTACTTCCGCCTCTCTACCTGGGACTTGTAGTCTTTTTGCCGGTTGTCTAATATGAAACGAACGACGGAAGGACTACAGCCACGTTGGTGCGGCGGCAACACCGGTCCGACCGGAAACGTGGCTCAGAGATGAATTGTTTATAGATTTTTTTTATTATCGTGAGGTTTCTGAAACGTCACCATTTCTCCTGCGTCTTAAATCGTCCGGATGAATTTCTGTCCGCGAATCCGGTTCAGCGTGAACAGGAGCAGGAACGCGATCTGTGTCGGTTTGTCTCGTTTCCTCAGGAGCTGAAAATGGCGAAAGGAGAAGATGAAGGTTACTCACGTGAAGACGAGTCTCCTGCAGGAGAGCAAGGTCAGAGGAAGATCAGCTGATCTGACTGGTCTGAGACCTGATCTGAGACCTGGTCTGAGAGAGAGTCGATACAAGTCAAAGAGAAGAAGAGCTCATGATGGAAGATGAAGAAACCGGAGGAGACGCATCCTCCTCTGCGTGTGTGTGTGTGTGTGTGTTTTCTTAAGCACACCCTCCCTCACTTTGTGTATTAAAGCAAACACACATATTTGATCAACACTCATTTTTTTTTATCTCTCTTCATTTCTAAAATGTGACATTAGTGTTTATTCTAACGTTAATTTATTTCAACAGAGAAAGAAAACAGCTCCTGTATCTGCATCATTAACAGCAGGACCATAACAATAATACCCGTTGACCCGTTCTGTCGGAACAAACCGGGATCGTCTCCAAAGACGTTCATGCGGAGGAAGAGAGCTACACAATCTGCAGATTAAGAAAACAACTTCATCAATTTGACGACACACGAGCTGCAACAAGTCACAACACATCACATACAAATATGATTGTACTGTATTTTAATAATAAAGGTTGATGTGTGCAGTTGTAACACCTGCATCGACTCCCAGCAGGTTGTCTTTCAGCAGGGCCAAGAAAGAACCCCGTTAAACTTTACAGCACATCTCGATGAAGGGGCTGATCCAATATTAATAAGTTATACTCTATAATCTACACTGAGCAACACTTGTTATATTAATGAAATCTCATTCAAACTAAAAGCATTGGCACCTGATACAGTAGCAGCCGGGTAATGACTCCAGTGGAGTTTCATGCAGTACTGTGTGTGTATTTGTACCTCAATGCAAACATCACAGCTGTTTCAATAAAATAGAGGCGACCATTACAAAACCTTTATTGAGTCAAACGTGATATCAAAGATGTCAAATACACAGAATCTGGTTCCACAATTAGGAATCAAAAAAGGGCGTGTCGTTTAAAGTGACTGTCGGGGGGGGGGGGGGTTTAGAGATTCCTTTAACATTTTCAGGTCAGAAATTAACTTCAGTTGTGTTGAAATTTGAAATTTAAAGAATGAAAACAAAAGAGATGATTTCAGATCTAAACCTCTTAAAAACTAAACCTCAACAGCAAAAACACTTTTGAATCTTCATCACAGTGACTGAAAGACCATAGTAAAGCTTTTCTCCCAGTTAGATTGAGTTAATTAAGGTGTGTGTGAAACAACAATCTACAAAACCCTCACATGCACAGCAGCACTTCACATCTGGAGCATCTGCAGGAGAAGTGCTGCATTCATGCTGTTCACCGTGTCGCCTGCAGACCGAACTCCTCTGTTGGAAGCTAACGTGTCCTCCCGGGTCTCGTCCTCCCTCGTGTCCTCTCTTCTCCTGCGATCAGATTTGCGGACATGGCCGAGGAAGCCGCTTATCGTCATCTAAACAGCCCGCGGCCGACCAAACGTCCACTTCAGAGCGGAATCAGAACCAGATCATTTTAACAGCTTAATATAGAAACTGTAGAAACAGACAGTGATGAGCGATGACTCCATCCAGACAAATCAAGACTCAACAGAATTTCATCTTTTACTCGTTTCCGATACCAAGCAGCGTTTCTTTAAAGCAACGCTGTCCTTTTATGAACCTTCAAATTACAGCGTTGAAATGAAGTTGATGCGACACAAACTTATTCCTCTTTTACACCAAAATGATCAGGTAAATTCAGGTTATTTTAAACGTTGGTAAACCCGTTAAAAAGGTGATTGTTTCCTTTTCCACTGCCAGTAGACGAGTTTGCCTCCCGGTGTTTCCCCTGGTGTTTAACGACACTCGCCAAATTAGACCAAAGCTAAGAGAGGCTATAGGGTGGAGGACAGATTTGTCCCTGGTGCCGTTGTTATTGGACATCGGACCTTTAGCTCGTTTGCTTTGTCTTTGTGCTGCTGTGCTTGACGTTGTGTGCGTGCAGTTGTCGAAGTTTATCAGAAGCAGGTAAACCCATTTCAGTAGAGGTTTAACAAGTCAGCCAAACAATTCCATGTAATTTGATACACATCATGCTCGGACATCCATAACCGCGTCGGCTACTTGCTCGCTGTAAGAGCTTGTTAGCTCGTATGCTTCTTTTCTACTACTCCAAAAACCTCGTCAGTCGACCTGGTTCTTTGGTTTCCAGTTTCTCCTCCGTCAGCTTGTCCGATATTTGTGAATTACACATTCCAGCTGTAGGGGGAGCTAGAGAATCATGGTTTCGCTTTAAGTTAATCCTGCAACAGGTGAATACATTTAGGAAAGCTTTGATTTAGAGATGTTTATCAAGTCAGAGGTTTGATCCAGTTGATAAACTCGTGTAAACTGGGACTTTGTGGTGAGCGTCAATGTTGGACGTGTGGCTTTAAGTTGTTAATCTTATAATTCATAGTTTCAGATCAGGAGGAGGTGAAACTAATCGTTTGTGCTTCAGTGTAAAGACAAAACCAGAAGGTCAGATTACTGCAGTAAAGACATTTGACCAAGTAAACTAAACTTTTCAGTTGTGCTTGGTTTTAATTCCCAAATTCTCAAACCGCTTCAACAACAAACACTTTCATCGCAAAAGATTCCAGGACACATTCTCTGATTAACGTTTTTTCCTCGAGCAAAGCTTCTGTCCGACTCAAATCTTTGACAGTTCGAGGTTTTAAGGTGCACTTGATTCGACTCTTCAACTTTATGGATATAATCTCCAGCCCAAACAAACTTTCCTGATGCGTCTCCTCCTTCGGCAAAGTTTGGATCCAGCATCCATCCTGTGTGAATCAGGATTTGAGACCTGCCGAAGTTCTCTACTCGATTTCTTCTCATGTTTAACGCTGAAGAGACGAAGCGTTCGTCGACCTTCTGTTCGACTCTCGTCGCCGCAGCAGCCCGACAGGACGCAGCCGTGCACCTTCACCGTCTGCGCAGCCGGTTGTGAGCTGGAGAATCGGCGTCAGGGCAGATTTTTTGCAGGCGAAAGGTCAAAAGGTGAGGAAGGGGGGCGGGGGTCAGGAGAAGGGCACCTCCCATCTCTGTGTGTACGCCGTCAGTTCACAGGGGCTGATGACCAGCATCCGCGACGAGTCCATCCCGTCCAGAGCCATCTCCGAGTCCAGACAGAACCGAGAGACCAGGTGCTCCAAGTGAGTCCCGGACTTCTGCCACCGCTGTGAAGGACACAACAGCTCAAATGAGAACGTGCAGCTCAGAACTGCTTCACGCTACCGACACTCGTCTCGTTGCTCGTTACCTTCCTTTGGTGCAGTAAAGAAAAGCAGGTGTCACATTTTACTCAATTCAAAACTTGGTGCGGCGAACACATGGACAGCCGAGGAATCGAACCACCGACCCGCGCACCTGACTCGACAACAAGTCACCGAGCTATAAGAGGATGGTTTTCCGCAGTGACTCACTTCATCATGTTGATGGAATACTGATTAATGTGGTGATTTTAAATCCCAACAACAGCTAAAGTTTGTTACAGGAAACGTGTGATTGCTACTGATCACCACTAGATGGCGAGGTCACCAGCCTCCTGACTTTGCTCTGATCAGTGTGTGTGTGTCTGGGTATTACTCATGTTGTGGGGACCTACATCTGTTCAAACAGTCACATTAGGAGGAAAGAAAGTCCCCATGATGTACACATCACATGTTTGAAGGTTAGGCCAAGCTTAGGTTTAGTTTAGGTTCAGGAAGGAAGTAGTAACTGAGGGTTAAGGTTAGAGTGAGTCTCCAGGAAATCAATGTAATGTCCTCTGAAGTCACAGAGACACGACTGAGTGTGTGTGTTTGTGTGTGGGATTGTGTGTACTTGTATCTTTGTGAAGACGTTACAGAGTGAGGACATTTTGAATTAGTTTAGGTTAGAGTAAGGATTAGGTTTAGATCAGGGGCTAGGGAATGCATTGTGCCAATGAGTGTCCTCACTAAAATAGAAGTACAAGTGTGCCTGTGTGTGTGCGTGTGTGTGTGTGTGTGTGTGTGTGTGTGTGTGTGTGTGTGTGTGTGTGTGTGTGTGTGTGTGTGTGTGTGCGCTCGTGCATGATTCATAGCTGGAAAACAAAGCCGCAGATATGATCAGATGTGAAAAGAGGCTTTTATCAAGCTGTGGGTCTGAAACCCAGTCACCAGAGAGAGGGAGCAGATTGACAGATAGAAGGAGGAGAGAGAGGAACAAACACACTATCTGGGCGTGTGTGTGTGTGTGTGTGTGTGAGATATCTGTAAGAGTATCTTTGTGTAAGTGTGTGTCTGTAATTTGAGCGTGTGTGTGTTTGTGTGCATGTCGGCAGGGAGCGGCCATGTTGTGTTTGGCTGAGCCTCTGAGGCGTGTCGCCGTCATGTTGGTGGATCTTGATCTCTTAAGACCTTGTAAGAGCACAAACACCACACACACACACAAGGCAGAGAACTGCATTGTGGGTCTGCGTCTGCATTGTGGAGATGACACGCTCATCACAGTGTAGCGACGGGATGCGGAGCTTTTTAATTGGAAAAAAAAAAGACGCAGGGATAATTAAAAGTAAATCAATTAGCATTCACCTCGTTACCGACGGCTGCAGTGAGAATCACACCTGGCTTTACATTTACATTATATTTGCATAATGTGGTGGGGGGGGGGGGGGGGGGTGACAGGAGTTTCTCCCAGGATGCACTGGGCTCAGGCTGCGGTCACTGCAGGGTGAACACACATCAGACCTGGAGTCTCCTCCTCTGGGGTTTGAGGGGCATCAAAATTTCACGACTTCTGAGCCATAAATTCTGGATTTGACTCTTTGGCTGAAGAGGCAGCGAGACGCAGTCACGTGTTGGAGTGAGGCCATCGATCAGCTGTGAGACACGTCCTAATGAACGAGGCTCGATCTAATTCCACGGAGCCGATGCTGTACGATGATGGAGATGTTGAGGGACTTCACGGGCGGGTCGGTGCAGTGCAGATGTTTAACGTGAATAAAGAGGTGTACAGATGCTGCATCAGACGGGCAGATGCTAACAGAAAGTAAAACTCTAAATAAATACACCAAAGCAGGAAGAAGAGCAGCTGTGTGTGTGTGTGTGTGTGTGTGTGTGTGTGTGTGTGTGTGTGGTGTGTGTGTTGTGTCATGTAAAACTCTCAATATACCAGAACCAAACACAAAGTGTTTTTACCTCCTCCTCATCCCACCCTTCTGTCCTTTCTCCCGTCTTTTGCCAATTATTTCTCTCTTCACCACCTTCTGTTCTTTCTTCCTCTCTAACTTAGTTTGTGTTTCTTCCTTCTCTCCATCAAAGGACCCTGTAAACGGTTCCTTTCCTTCTTCCTCCATTTCCTGCCTCTGTCCTTCTGTCAAACTCCTCTCGTAACCATCGATGTGTCCGACACGTGCTGAGCAACTAGAAACAAGAATTCACCACTGTCCTAATTTTCAGTGTCGGTGCTCCAGAAAAGATTTCTCTCTCTCTCTCTCTCTCTCTCTCTCTCTCTCTCTCTCTCTCTCTCTCTCTCTCTCTCTCTCTCTCTCTCTCTCTCTCTCTCTCTCTCTCTTCTCTATCGTTCCCACCTGTCACAGATGACTCACAGATCCTGATAACATAATAACAGCAATGACAAAAACAGAGTGAATCACAAAACACACACACACACACACACACACACACACGTGAAAACATGTGCGGACTGTTTTCACGTGTGATCACATCCACATAATCAGTCACACACACCACACACACACACACACACACACACACACACACACACACACACACACACTAAGCACATTTGTCCACGTTGACTGAACAGTTGGTGTAATGAGCTAATCTTCCTCTAACTCTCTTTCTACCCTTCCCTCCCTCGTCCTCGATTCACTTTTCCACCTGTGCCTCTCTCTCTCTCTCTCTTCTCTCTCTCTCTCTCCTCTCTCTCTCTCTGGCTCTCCTCTCTCTCTCTCTCTCTCTCTCTCTCTCTCTCTCCTCTCTCTCTCTCTCTCTCAAGTGATTTATTGGTTGTCAGGTTGTTCTCTGCTGCAGGGGCTTCTGGGACGCCGTCAAGGAGCCCAGTGGTCAGGTAATGACAAGTGTGTGTGTGTGTGTGTGTGTGTGTGTGTGTGTGTGTGTGTGTGTGTGTGTGTGTGTGTGTGTGTGTTATTTCAACCTGCCTGTCCAAAAAAGTGTCAAGCATCTGCCCCTGCAGCATGAACACGTGTGTGTGTGTGTGTGGTGTGTGTGTGTGTGTGTGTGTGTGTGTGTGTGTGTGTCGATCATCTCTAGATACATTTTGCTTTAGATTAATTAACATTTAGATTAATTTATCAGCCATATGATGTATGGTAGTGACTCGCCTGCAGGTACACACCACCTGTCGGGCTGTGTGTGTGTGTGTGTGTGTGTGTGTGTGTGTGTGTGTGTGTGTGTGTGTGTGTGTGTGTGCGTGTGCAGTACAGACCTGCTTGCCGTCGGCCATGTTGCAGGGCAGCAGCAGGACCTGGGAGGCGGGGAAGGTGGTGGACAGAGACAGACAGTGCTGCTGCTGACGGATCTGCTGCCCGTGAGTGTACACCCACTGCTGCAGACAGAGACCGGGACAAAGTCAATCGTTTATCTTCATCTTTTCACTCTTAAAACTGTTTGTCTGTGTTTAGATTTTTTGAAAATACACATTTTCCAGAGCTGCTTTGCTTTTTGTTTTTCTGAAAAGAGGTCGTGAAGATGAAAAAGAGGCAGAGACGGGAAGAAAAGCGACATTTAGGTGAAGTATGATTGCAGTTAAAGCTTCGGTTTGTAGGATTGAGGAGGATCTATCCACAGAAAAGGAATGTAATATTGATAGAGGTTTTTATTGGTGTATAATCACCTGATACTAAAGCTGCTTTCAGACATGGAGGGGCTGTGATGACTCTGATTCCCTAATAAAAACTACAGATAAGGGCCAGAGATGGAATAATCTTCATTATTAAATAATATGATACCTAGAGTCGGTTGTAGTGGAACTGGTATTGTAGGACAACAGATTCCCAAAAGAAAAGAGAAAAACAACTGTCTAACATGATCTTATACACCAATAATAAACAGAGCCTCTAAAACATGTAAGCAGCATCGTGCAGCAGCGCTGATCTGAATTCATAACGTTGACAGTAAAAAAGATCTGGTCCTCCACATTCAAATATTCATGTGTTAGTTATTTCAGTCTGAAGCAGAGTTGTAGGTGATGGCGCGCACACGCACACACACACACACAGACACACACACACACACACAACACAAACTCTCAGGAGGTCAAAGTTCAAAGTAACAGCCCCCTGATGTATTAATGATGAGCCGAGAGGAGCAAAACAAACAGAGAGAAGTGGAACTGGGTCGGTTTTATTATGGTAGCAAACAGGATCCATGGTGAATTTAACCAGTCCGGTGTGTGTGTGTGTGTGTGTGTGTGTGTGTGTGTGTGTGTGTGTGTGTGTGTGTGTGTGTGTGTGTGTGTGTGTGTGTGTGTGTGTGTGTGTGTGTGTGTCGGTGGCAGGGGACACATCAAAAGGTTCGCACAGCTCGACAGATGTTAGAACCTGATGTTAAAGTAACATCAGCTCCTCAAAGTTTTCATCGACTGCCGCGTCATTATTACACAAAAGGACTTCATAGTAATAAGGATAAAAAAATATGTTTATAACACTTAAAAAACTGGTTTACAAAGGAGGATGCTGAGGTGGCTTCACACCTTCGGTCTCAAGTCTCTGGGAACTTGAGACAGCAGATTGAAGAGGTCGAGGTCAAACTTATCCTCGGTAGTTTACTGAAATCAAAGCATCAGTTCAACAAACACGTAGAAACACGAAGTCTGCAGGAAACATGTTTTATACAAACACACGCTGGTTAATGTCGTAATGAGAAGTCGTCTCTTTGCCTATTTAGCTTTATTTCATTCAGAGTCTTTATCCACACACGCTTTGACTGGTTTTCACTTCACTCCATAATTATGTCAGTATATAATGATTAGTGATATATGATTAGATCATATTGCATTTTATATTCACATCTTATTTAAAGCTGGTAATTGAGGATGTGTGACGGAGGCTGAGCGTTGCTTGACGGGACAGTGGGAGGTGTTTTCAAAGCAGCTCTGCGACGTGCTGACTTGTATCAGGAACATCTCGGCGCTGCGGGGTTTGTTTCACCGTTTGATTGATTTATCGAGCTGCAGCCGAGAGGATGACACTGGAGGTTAATTGGTGCTGTAGCGCAATTCATCTCGTCTCCGCTGGAGCCTCGTCAGGTTCGGCTGGTTTACATGCACACGACTCACCTGAGTGCCGAAGCCTTCAGGTGAACACGGGTTGAGAAACATAACAGATTTGTGCAGAAATTAAATACACAAGTCGATGAATTAAAGGTTAAAAACGGCACTTTGGTTCAGTATGACAGCTGAAGCCTTCAAGCAAGAGAAGTTAACCGAGCTGCAGAAATGACACAACCACAACTTCACGCCTGCTCGTTCCTCTCGGGCCGAAATGTGAGCAGATGTCTCTGTGGCTCAGCTTCACACCCGTCACTCTCCTCCACCTTCAGCGCATGTTTCTGCTCGGCTGTACACGGACGGCAAACCTTAAACCGTGTGAAACCTCCTGTTAATGGAACAGCAGAATCCTAGATGACTGGCTCTGCTCTCTGCAGCGGTGGGTTCACAAATTGGTCTTTTTAATTCTACGACCGATTTCTCCCGCTATGCGAGAGTTGGTGCAAAATGGTCGCTCCAGACAGAAATCCTTATTGAAGCCCAATTGAACCTTTAAACCACGTTTGAAAAAAAAAAAAATTCCCATAAAGAGCTTTTTGAGACATCAACAGACGGAGGGACAACCCTAAAACATCATTCATAAGAATGGTAAGACATGAAGAATTAAGATTTTCATCCAATGCAGATCCTCATTTACTTTGATGACGTTTGTATTAGCAAACATCAGAGGAATCAGCTTTTCAAAGAAGAAACTGAAAAATGAATTCTTCTAAGTTGAAAAACATTCCCACTTCAGACCAAAGCCTCAGAACGTGAACAAACAGGGATTAAGAGCCTTCCTCCGGGGACTCGTCTTCCTACAGTGCTCGACAAGGGGGAGTTTCTCACTCACACTTGCACTGAGAGTTAAGGGATTTGAACCAGCGACCTTCCAGTCACAGGCAGGCCTCTCCAGCCGTAAGGCATTTCAGCAGCTGACATGTTCGCTCGCTGCTTGTTAGAGCGGATCACAGCCTCCGCGCTCGCTCTGCACTCGGAATAATGAGAATCCTGCGGGTATTAATTATGGCTGAGAGAAGGCAGAGCGTGCACACACAAACACGCACACACACACACACCACACACACACACACACACACACACACACACACAGACACACAGTGTGAAAACCAGCGAGAGCAGGTCGGACGTACTCACAAAGAAAAGATAACTGGGCAAACACAAGTACAGGAACAATATACACACATGGACCTGCCTGTCAATCACTGACACACGCACACGCACACACACACACCACACACACACACACACACACACACACACACACACACACACACACACACGTTATAATATTTTCCTTTGCAAACTCTCGTAGGAAATGTATTAACATCCACTAATGACCACAGAGAGAGAGACAGTGAGAGGAGGTGAAGTCGGGTGAACCATATCTCCTCCTCCATCGTAACAGATCATCACACACACACACACACACACACACACACACACACACACACACACACACACACACACAGTCACACTCAGGGGTGTGTAGTAGTGAGGAAGAGGAGTGAAGCAGAGTTACCAGCGTCACATCCTTCCACCAAGTTCAATCCATTGTGTTGTTTTTGTGTAGTGTTGCTTATATGAACCAAAAAAGCAACATTCACGTGTTTCCTGCCAGTTCCCCATGGAGACGCTGGGTGACTCACCTGGTGGACGGCGGGGACCCCCTCTGCTCCGATGCAGGGCGCCAGCGTGAGGACGGGCAGCTCCTGCCCCTCCAGCCTGCGAGACTCCAGACAGTTCTGCCTCTGTCTGATTGGCCCGGACTGAGAGTCCGAGTCATCGGGAACCCTGACGGAGGAAGCACCACACAGAGCGGTTCAAGATGATGTTTCATTTTTGAGCTGTAAACTGAATTATATTCGTAAATAAAAAACAAAAGATGCGCTTATTTCCCAAAGAGATCCTTTAATCTTCAGAGCCACATTTATCATATGTGGAAGCTTCAGGGTTTGGATGAAATCAGGTCGTCACTTAAAGACGGAGATGAGGCTCAATCATCTTCACCTTATTATCACGATCACCGTTAATTTGATTCATCTGTATTTTCAAAAATGGCGCACTGCACCTTTAACAAATCCGCTGAAGACCACAATTCTCTGAACTCATTACTTCAGAAAGTTTCTCCTCCAATCTTCCTCTTTGATAAACTTTCTCAGTCTTGTTTAATTCACGGCCGGTGCCATAAACTCGGGCTTAAGCCCTGTAGCATTAATTCAATCTGCTATCTCTCTCTGTTTTAATAACCCGTTAAAGGTTATTCTGCGTTTTAAGGGTCAGGTCCGTCTTCCCCCGAGAGCAAGACTGTTAATTCCATTCTTGGGGATTAAAACCAGCCTCCAGTGGATAAATGGGTATTTAAGAGTGAGTGCGTGTTGAAGTGAAGAGGAAGCATTTAAATGAAAGAGCTTATGTGTCTTAAAGGTATTTGTATTGGCATGTTTGTGAAGTAGTGGACGTGCACTGGCAGAGAGTCGCCGTCAGGTCGGACGCTTCAAATAGAGCTCGTTGTTTCATCCTTAGTTTCTTGTTTCCTGGCGTCCTGCTGTGATATTTCATTTCCAAATGCTTCATGATTCTTATATTCTTAAAAATTAGACAATCAGTCGGCCGATATAAATTGGCCAATACGAGCTTTTCATGGAAGATATTATTATTAATGCAACTAGGAAGTGTTCCGGGAGTTCAAACCTCCACCAAGACTCAACAGTTTCCTTATGAAACCACGTTTAAAATCACTAGATCCAGATTTTTGTTTGGATTTTGACAAAATTGCACACACACACATAATTAAATAGAAAATAATAATAAATTAATATCAGTCCTCTAAACATGGCAGATTTTTCTCTGGAAGCGACGCCCTATCTCACGATGTTAAACACACACACACACACACACACACACACACACACACACACACACACACACACACACACACACACACACACAACACACACACACACACACACTTACTTGAGCTCTGGGTAAACGTTGTCCAGGTACCACTTAAAGGATTTGCACTTGAGCTTCTTGCGAAGTTCCACTCGTCCGTGGACGCTGGCGACACACACACACACACACACACACACACACACACACACACACACGATCACAGAAACAGAAATATTAGCAACGTGAAGTAAAAGGCTTCAGATTAAAAACACAACAATCAGAAACATTTCCACTAAACCTCAGACCTTGAAATAACCAACAACAACCCCAACGTTCGGCAGCGAGGGAGAATAACGGAGACGTGTGAAGTGAGAGCAGCTGAAACCTTAAAGCTGTGTTTAAATGTCAGTGTTTACCTGAGTCTGACTGATAAATACTGACATTTAGGCAAAGCTGTCGGCTTTAAGCTCTGCTCCTTCTGTGTCTCACATTAATCACATTGTAGGGAGTCGCCTCCCTTCACGGAAGAAACACAGAGCTAAACCGTTTCATTCAGGTTCACTGCTCTTTGTGCTCAAACGCTTCAAACAAGCAGCAGTGACGTGAGCAGGTGTTGGACGACACCCGAACATCCCAGCAGCAAACGGAGACGTCAGACGAGCTGCTCTGTCCAACTGCGAAATGTGATGGTTAGAGGCGTCATGTCATAAGGCACGAGTCATAACCTGCAGATAGTCTGTACATCCTATTATTATAATAGGAGGCCGGGCGGAGGAAGTCTGCAGATAACCCAGAGGCTCTCACTCAGACGTTCAGGATCACACAGGCACGTCCTCTGGACAAAATACGGAGTTCAGTGCATGTCTGAAAGCAGCTATAGTGTGTGTGTGTGTGTGTGTGTGTGTGTGTGTGTGTGTGTGTGTGTGTGTGTGTGTGTGCGTGTGTGTGTGTGTGTGTGTGTGTGTGTTCTCTTACTCTCCGTAGGATTTCCCTCGAGCTGCCGGCCGAGCAGAGTAGTAAAAGAGTCGGAAGTCGTCCATCCACACCTCGGCTGTGCGACGTGTGTTCCTGTAAACACACACACACACACACACACACACACACACACACACACACACACACACACACACACACACACACACACACACACACACACACACACACGTGTTTAGAGTTCCATCTCTGCTCGTTCTCCTCAGAATCCCTCGTGGCCAGAAGCAGGGACCATTCTTTTTTTTGTGACACTGCTGAAAATATTTCATCACATGATCATTGTGATGTTTTACACTTGATTACACATGGGTGTAAAAACACTGCATGAGGAGTAACACACATTTTCTCCATCTCTTATCCCCAGTTACTCCTTCCCCCTGATTCTCCATCTCTCTGTCTCTGTAGTAATTAGACATTAGCTGAGTTTCTCGGAGCTGTGAACTCTCCCATCGAAATGACAGAAACCATCCATTAGAGGCATTACACACACTGGCTGTGGCGGTTTAATGAAAGGGGACGAGAGAGAGAGAGAGAGAGAGAGAGGATACGAGACGCTCGTAGGCACATCAGCACAAATGTGTCACAAACAGGCTTACAATTAAAACCTCACTCCCTGCGCGCACACACACACACACACACACACGAGGTCACAGCAGCAGGCCGCAGCATAATCTTTGTAATCGTATTATTAAGCAGCTCTTTTCATTTAGCGTATTCAGACCCCGGCCCGCCGACGCCGAGCCTCCAGCTAATTAAGCAGCAGAGCAACAGGCGAACAGACAACAGCGGCTTTGTTGTGGGAGATCAGCGCCGGCCGCACACATCAGGCCATCGAGATACGGACGGAAGTCGTCTTCGGCGCGGGAACAGATGTTGCCTCGGTAACGGCCAACAGGGAGCGGAGTGAGCAGCTCAACAGATCGGCTTAAACAAAACCAAAATAAAAGAAGTGTTGGTTTGGATTATGTGGTCGACACAAAAAGTTTAAATGAGCCGTTTGGCTGCGGCGCCGAAACCTGTCGAGCCACGGAGGGAACTCAACCCCCAACCCCGGCAGTATTACTGCTTTGCTCACACGCGGGGATTATGAATTACTCGTCTGTGGCGTTCAGTGGATCCCGAGAGTTGTTTTGTGATGAAGTGCTGCAATCTCATTTTGGGGCGAACTCACTTTCGTCTGCTACCTCAGTTCGTCATTTACAGCGTTTCCCAGAATGCCTTTCAGTGCACGCCTATAGGTTTGATGTGGGATGCTGATAAAAACGACAATTTAAAAAGTTTTCAGTCATAAAGAGTTCACGTTTCCCTGGTGAACGTGAAGTCTGCAGGAGAAATGTTCCTCCAGTGTCTCCACCGGTGTTTCTCCTGGAGAATCTTCAAATGCTCCTCATCTCTAAACTCAATAAACCAATAGAAATGATACATTTGCTGAAACTGTGTTAAAAATTAAACACACAACACATTGATCCAAATGATTTCTAAATAGAGAACGGTAATTGTCCATTGTTTGGACTGGAAATGATTCAGTTTCTGAGATATGAACATTTCTTTCTGCTCCATCTCCCAATGTAACGAAACAGGCGTTAGCCTCTGTGCTAACAACGCTAACAACACTCGGTGCCACTGTGTTGGAACGTCCCAAAGGAAAAGAAGCGTTGTCACTAATGTCTTTGGCTGTTTTACATAAAGAAAGTAAGACGTGTTTGAGGTGATTAGAGTGTAAATGATCGTTTCCCACCCCCGGACTCCTGCGCTCTCCTTTCTCCTATTAACCACATTTCCTACCGTTGTGTTTTAAAGACACAACTCGACAAACGGCACCGGGGTCGTGTGTGTCTCCTCAAACCGCTGCAGTTTCCGTCCCAGACTCCTGAGGTCACCGATCACTTCATCCTCGAGTCCAAGTGAAATTCCCCTGTGGTGTTTTTAATAAGAAAGGGACGACCTGAAAACACGATGCCTCTGGAATCTGCCGCCTCCTGTTTTCCCCCCCGGTGAACAACACAGCGTGGTTCACAGCGAGCAGGATGTGACAGTGCACTTGATATCATAATCTGGAGGAAGCAGCTTCCTCATTGTAGCCTTGATTAATCTATTTATACCAGATCAATTCACATGCAGTGTGAGCACATTAGTCCTGTTAATGGATTATTGGACTGCCTGTAAACATCCCTCTGTTTGAACTGTGTGAAAAGGGGCAGAGAACAGAATGCAGCTTATGCTAATAGGATAATATTGTCCCCGCAGCTCAAAGGCTCCCGGGCAGCTGTAAATCCACTTTTAACAATGATGCGAGCAGCGTTCGGCGGCTGCGACGCACAGGTCAGAGAAACGTGTGTTTCTTCCTCTTACATTACATCAGGGAAACACTCGGTGCGGCTTTTAGTTGAGTTGGAAGGTTTAAAACAAACGGACGGATTACAGAGAAGTTGTAATTAGCTTCGTACCAAAGCATGAGATCAGAGAAGTCAGCCTGTAGGTAACTAAAAACTAAAGATACCCACAGACGCTACAGGTACCAACCACAACTCACTGTGGTTTTAAACTGTACACAGACGACAGGAGACATGTAGATATGATCGCTGAGCACAGATGAATCTTTCCACATGATTCCACGAGACACATCGTCACGCATTCCGACTTTTTACCAGAAGACTCCATGAAACCAAGGAGAAGACTGTGAATCGGACCGAGCTGCAGCTTGAACCTGGGTTTGTAACGATCTCCTCTCTCTCAATAACGTGTTCTGTATTCAAATTATCAATGATTTAGTTTTTGTCGTTATCTCTCATCTGAAGCTTTTCCAGTTTCCACAAACTACGCTATGTTATGTTTTCTTACTCGTCAGGTTCAGGCAGACAGTCTGTGGTCTGATCACATAACATTAGATAATAACGTTAAGAATAAAGTTACATAAACGTTTTTTTCTCCTCTGGAACATAAGTTGTCATCAACAGCTGTGAGGACGAAGAGATGACGTACTTGATGTAGGTGTTGGCGTTTCCCTCGGGGAAGACGTACGGATGCTTCTTCCTGAAGACGTGACCCACTCTGCTGCAGGGCAGGATCTCCAGACTGCCGCCACACTGCCACACCCGGAACGAGATCTCTGCACGCACACAAACACACACGCACACGCACACACACACACAAACACAAACACACAAACACACACACACCCTTTAACTTGTTGGTTCTGCGTGTGGAAAACATCTCCATGAATATGTGATGAACTCTGATTGGTTTGATTGTGTGTGTGTGTGTGTGTGTGTGTGTGTGTGTGTGTGTGTGTGTGTGTGTGTGTGTGTGTGTGTGTGTGGTTAGTTCACACGCACTGTGTGTTTGTAAGGCCTGTTTACAATGTCATGAGCTCAGCAACACATACAGCACAATCAACCTCCACCATGTGTGTGTTAGTTTTGATTCATAAAGTTGCTGTTGTCTGAGTTTCTCCGAAGAACGAGAAGTTTTACCGCGACTGTGATGGAGCGAGAGACTTAGACTGAGAGAGAGAGAGAGAGAGAGAGAGAGAAGAGAGGAGGGAGAGAAGAAGAGGAGAGAGAGAGAGAGAGAGAGAGAGAGAGAGAGAGAAGAGAAGAGAGAGAAGAGAGAGAGAGAGAGAGGAGAGAGAGGAGAGAGAGACAGGGAAGAGGAGAGAGAAGAGAGAGAGAGAGAAGAGAGAGAGAGAGAGAGAGAGAGAGAGAGACGAGACAGAGAGAGAGAGAGGGAGAGAGAGAGAGAGAGGAAGTGAAAACGAGAGCACGAGCACGTTTGATGAGGAAGAGGAGCGATGGAAGATCAAACACCAGGAAGTACAAAGGAGGACGAGAGAAGTCAGTGAGATGCTGAGACGAGAGCCGGAGAGACTGACAGCAACTTGACACAGAGCGAGTGAGTGTGTGTGTGTGTGTGTGTGTGTGTGTGTGTGTGTGTGTGTGTGTGTGTCTCAGAGAGAGAGAGAGGAAAAGTGGGGTTAGACTTTCATTGATCTAAAAGAAGCAGCGATGCAGCAATCAGCAAACCCGACACACACACACACACACACACACACTAACTTTCCTCCTGTTTTTCAGTTTATTCTCCGACGGAATCGTATTTTTCAAAAGATCGAATCATCTGTTCCGATTGGACAACGATGCTATGTTACGATCTCTCGCTTCGTGTCTTCATCAGACCAGTGGGACCAGTAGCTGCTCTTTCCGGTCGGGGGATGACTCACCGAAGTTCTCTCCGCCCCAGATGTCCATGGCGGTGTCGTACTTGCCGAGGTGATTGAACCAGGACCTGTCAATCACAAAGAGCCCGCCTGCGATGATGGGAGTCCTGTCAGGGAGAGAGAGACGACAGGAGGGTGACGGATGTGTTCAGGCAGGTGATGTTACCTGAGGACACTGGTATTCGTGTGGGTTTTACTTCTCCTTACCAATCTGATGTGAATATGAGACACGACTAATTTCAGCTTCAGACTCACAGGTCTGATTAAAAGGTGGAAAAGTCCTCCGGCTAAAATGCAGCTCTAAAAACAGAAGATATTCTCTCCTGGTTATTTACCAAGCGACCTCGTCCACTCACGTACACACGTTTGGTTGTTAGTTGCAGAACTGGAGCCGATGTATCATCGTGAAATACAGAATTGTGTGTGTGTGTAACACTGTATGCTTGTGTTGATTGTGGAGCACGTGTGTGACTCAGGAAATGAGAAACAAATAAACGGAAGCAGACGAGGCTGGTGCACATTTCTGTGTGTGTGTGTGTGTGTGTGTGTGTGTGTGTGTGTGTGTGTGTGTGTTTGTGAACACGGATCCACGAGGGCAGTTACACCAACATCGGTCTCACAGCTCTGCAGATACAACATGAGCCTGGGTTTTATATTTCATTTTATCATAACAGCAGAGGTTTGTTGTTCCAGTGGAAATCTGAGCTTTGACATATTTGACCATCATGGTGCATAATCACAAACATCGTATTGTGTGAGACACCGGTACCTTCACTCAGTTTTCACTTTAGCTAATGTTGGTTTAGAAAGTGCAGGAAAAGTAAACACGTTAATTTACTCAAGTACCCGTGTTGAGCAACAGCGCCCCCTGCAGCCACAAAAGTACAGTTCAGTGCTTAAAGGTGACGTCGAGACGTTTGTCAACTACATTTAAAAGAATCACGCTCTCCACTAATCGACATTCAATTGTATCTAGATATGAATCGACTTATTCGGTCAAATCGCACAATCCCATTAAGTATGGTTCGTGTGTGTGTCTGTGTGGTGTGTGTGTCTGTGTGGTGTGTGTGTGTGTGTCTGTGTGTGAGTCCACAGGCGGACACAGTGACTCAGTCCAACATCTGCAGGTTGACACAGACAGAAGCAGCAAACTGACGTCCAGGTAGAGACAGACCGTCATAATAAATAAGCCACACTCCATCTCTCCTCATGTGCGTCTGACACACACGCACACGCACACGCACATGCACACGCACACACACACACACACACACACACACACACACACACACACCTGTGAGTGTTTAACATTCTGCCTCCACTAAAATAACATGCACCGAGCCAGACAGTCACAACTTGGCACAGCAGTGAATCTGGGTTCCTGCCACCAATCTGATTTATGAAGAAGGAACAGTACACAAGTGTATGTGTGTGTGTGTGTGTGTGTGTGTGTGTGTGTGTGTGTGTGTGTGTGTGTTGCTCTGTGGCTCCTGAGCCTTGTTTGTTTGTTCATCTCTCCGGAGCCAATGACTCAGGCCCTGATGATTTAGTTTTGTATAAACTTGCAGTGAATTAAGTTTTTCGGCGCCGGCGCCGCAGCAGAAACGGGTCAAAGCGTTTGTCACAGATTGAGTTTATGATTGATCCTTTCCGTTCTCCAGTATTGAATTATCTGCTCTGGCTTTATGTTGAATGTTGATGAGTATATTCATATATTGTGTTTGCTTTCGGCTTTAACATGACATCAGTGTGTGTGTGCACCTGTTTGCAGTCCCAGTGAAACATAGTTTTATTTCCCTGCAGACGCAGCAGAGATCTGCTCTCTACACATCGAGTATCAGCCTCACGAACACTGAGACACTGAACCACATTCAGCAGCAATTAAAACGCTCCACTCGAGCTTGAAAACGGGAAGTGAAGATCGGGGGGTTAAACGCCCACGCCAAACTTTTTCTGACAAGTTTTTAATTATTTGTTTAACTTTCTATAACTTGAGGGATAGAACAGTTTTGAGGAGGAGGAGGTTGTCATGTCAGAAAGCATCTAAATGCACATAGTGGAAGCAGATTGTGTTGCCTCAGTTTTCCAGTGTTTTAAAACCTGAATACAAACTCTTATTTTACTTCTCCTCTAAATTCCCTCCACACGTCTTTCTCCCACTTGTCTGCCTCCTCTTTGTGTTCATCTACGGAGCTCTGGGGTGAGGAAGTGAACAGACCATCATATGCTTGTGTTTACACATGTGTGCATTGGTGCTGCACATGTGTACGAGTGCCTGTGAATGTGTGAATTACTTGATTGGCTGAGTCGGGTCGAGCCGACGAGCCCGTTGCTCCGGCGACAGCTGCTCCCACTTGAAATGGAGACTCCAATCAAAACCTGAGAGAGAGAAGAAAAAACACATGTTTATAATATATTTACAGACAACACTGCGACGTGACAAGACTTCATCTAATCCAGTTAAACACTGAGTGAAAAACAAGACACAAGATGTTTTTAACTAATCAGTTAAGTAACTTTTATTGCAGAGCCTGATCAATGTTGGATTATCGGGCACGATTCTTTTATTAGGCTGCGGTTTGTACTATCGGTCGGGTCGTTGGCTTATAGAGATTGATGGTTTAACAATACTCTGCTCGCGGCCGAGTCAGCGAGCAGAGTAATCGGCTGGTAGCTATATTTGGTAAAAAGCATTTTCCTCCTCATCGAGTTATGTTTGAATTGATGAGTTTTCATATTAAAATCGGCTTTACGTCGATTCCAATGTGTCCGCGATGGACCGATATCGGCCGATAATCTCGGCTCTAAGTTCTCGTCACATTGCTTCAGTTGATTTCTGTCTTTTACTTTCTGGGTCAATAACGTCATCAATTTGTCTGTGTTGAGTAAACGTGTGTGTTGCTGATTCAGCACAAGAGCCTGTCATGGAGTCCCCTCCCCCATCAGTGTGTGTGTGTGTGTGTGTGTGTGTGTGTGTGTGTGTGTGTGTGTGTGTGTGTGTGTGTGTGTGTGTGTGTGGATCAATGAAAGTCCATTTTATACCAATCTTTTCTATATTATGAGCGACGGCTTCATCTATAATTAAAACGTCCTTTGTGAGCCCAACTATCACCATCGATTCCCGTGTGTGTGTGTGTGTGTGTGTGTGTGTGTGTGTGTGTGTGTGTGTGTGTGTGTGTGTGGTGGACAGGGCTATTATCAGCATTGATTGGCAGACGGCTGTTACCAAGAGAAGAAGATTGTTAGAAGACAGGCTAATGGAAAGAGAGAGGGATGATGAGGCTCTTTGGGAGATTGGCTTCAGAAGGAGCGAGGGATGACGGAGGTGAGTGGAGAACATGGCTGTGTGTCGTTCTGGTCAATTGGTCTCAGCTCGTCTGGACCCGCAGAATCGTAACAAGCTAGAAATGAAAAGCGCTCCTCAGACTCCCGCGTCCTACAACACCGATCTGCGGCGCTCGCTGAATTAGACAAAACCTGCGTCCTCCACTTTCACTGGTAGTAGAGATTCCTGGTTCTTAAGCATGAATCCATTATCTGGACCATTTATCCTTAGAAGGCCTGAGGGGAGCTGGAGCCAGTCGACACTGGGCCATGACAGGGCCGACACTGGGCCACCACAGGGCCGACACTGGGCCACCACAGGGCCGACACTGGGCCGACACTGGGCCACCACAGGGCCGACACTGGGCCACCACAGGGCCGACACTGGGCCGACACTGGGCCACCACAGGGCCGACACTGGGCCACCACAGGGCCGACACTGGGCCGACACTGGGCCGACACACAGGCTACAACCAAACTACTACTCTTTCATGTGAAAGGGATTTATTTCAATCTACAATTTGATATTATAATTTATTTTAAAATGTATCTTCAGATTATCAGATGAAATCCGGTTGGATCACTGGGTGAGATCTGCTGCTCTTACAAAGTTATGATGCATATTAATGTACAACATTGCACAAATATAGGTTTTATGTGTCTTTCTGCATCAAAGATAAAATCCTTTTCAAAAAGGGAAACTGCTCAATGTCCCTCTGGGATCCTGAAGGTTCATGAACTCCTCCTGAAGAGCTTCTTCAAGAGGAAAGACCCTCTGGGCTTTTTCTCCATCATCAAAAACCCCTGGAATTTGCCTCAGAGCCATTTTCATTCCCCGGACTGTAAACGGAAAGAAAGCATTTCCATACCTCCACGGAGATCAGCCGAGGCCGCCACGTAGGCAAAAGTGTCCATGTTGATGATGTCAATGACCGGGCTGACCACACGGGTTGGGTCCTGGACACAAACACAACACACACACATTCGTGTTGTTTAGGGAACAAATGCGACACAAAAGGGTTCTGAAGAAAATGAAAAATAAGAACGTGTTCCTGTGAGCAGATCGAATCAGGTTCCACTCGATGAGATTTCCATTCCTGTGTGTGCACATGTGTGTGATTGTATATTCCAAGGTCATTATACTGAAGCACATTAAAAAGGAATTTAAGTCATTCAGCAGCAATCATGCACATGGCACATTAAGTGAGGTGAGAGTGACCTCTGCTCCACTTCAATTCCATTTTATTCACTTTCCTCACATTAATGTCAGACTATGGAGCCATATGAAAATAGGAAACACTGAATGAAAGCAGAATGAATCAAGACGAGGCAGGAAAGACTGGATGATACAGTGAATACAGAGTCGGTACGTGGGATTCAGGTGTGGGCGGGCGGGCGGGGGGGGGGGGGGGGGGGGGGTCTCAAGGGAAACAGCTGCAGGAGATATTAGATGTTCTGGTATTAACATGTAAGTGGGTGTAACATGACAGTCATTCGCTCCTTGTTTTAACCAGAACTCCAACAACTGGTGAGATCAGGACGACGAGAGGAAGATCAGCTGACCGGGATGTTCAAGAATCTCATTTTCACAGATTAATGGTTTAAAGTTGCATTTAACTAACTTGTGGAACCTGCACAGACAACGGGGCGAGAAGAACGATTCAGGCAAACGGTTACTGGTTGTTGCACGAGAACAGAAAGACCGGACGACGTATCTCCACTAAGCCGAAACACCCAGAACACGGATGTTACTGTGGAGTCTGAGCAGTAACGATCGTGGAGCCGCAGTGTCCCAGATACAAAACACCCACAATCCCTCAACCTGGTTTAATCATCCATGAGGCCACATGACTCTGGTGGATTTAGCTTGGTTATTACCTCTTTAAGCCTTAAATAGAACCAGCAGCATTTACACAACTGGCAAAAAGGTCTGTACTCGATTCCCCCTCATATTTCTACTTCGATGGCACAATTTGCTCGTTACAAGGATAAAAGTACAACACACACACACACAGACACACACACAGACACGTTCCAGACCTGAGCTCCCTGCTAAATCACGGAGTGTCCCTCTATTAGTTTGGCCAAATGGCTGGATGCGTCTTCAGCCGGTGATATTCCAGAGCAGGTGGAGCGGTTCTGGACCATTAGCTGCAGGGTCAGAACAAGGGGACGCAGGCTGCTTCCCTCTACAGCTCCAGCCACATTACAAAGCACTGCCTCTGCTTTAATGGCTGTTAGGGTAATGACAGTGTGCAGCTCTCAGGGCGAGGCATCCGCGACATTACGGTTGTAATTGGATGAGTGTTATTCTCAAATCGCTTGGGAACGATTTCTTAATTTCAGCCATTTCTTATGTTGTTGTTTTCCCCCCCCCCCCTTAATTTTGAAAAGACAACGTTCAATGAGGAAGAGGAGGAGGAGGAGGAGGAGGAGGAGGAGGAGGAGGAGAGGAAGAGGAGGAGGAGCGACGGGAAACACATCCGGTGTCACCTTCGTTTGTGAATTACAGATCCATCACAACAGGATGTTATAAAACTATCATGTCATAATGAGAAGCACGACTGATGGACGGAGATATAGATGGAAGCACTGAGTGAATGTCAAGTATATAAAGTATATATAAATACATTTACCAACTATTATATGTATAAACTAAACATTTGGTAAAAACCCGACAATGAATCGTGAATCTGTGTCTTCAGGTTTATTCCTTATATCTGAATCTCTTTCCTGGGAAACATTATTAAGGTTGGTTCAGTGAGTAAGTGATATGCTTCATGTTTTAACACCGATAAGAATATTGTGCCCTCGTGGATTAGCAGAGAAAAGACTCTCACCTGCAGAATCTCCAACCTCATTCACAGAATAAAGAAACGGGGAACAGACCAATTACAGGAGCAGAGAGGGAGCACGGAGAGCGTGCACGGCGGCGTGCACGGAGAGGCGGCACGGCGGGTGTGCACGGCGGGCGTGCACGGCGTATGAGCCAGAGCTACATGGCACTGCCTTCCTGAGACGATAAAATATAGACCTGAAGAAAATGCAGTGAAGCTGGAGTTCTTTATATTTTCAGAACGATGGGTTTAACTTTTTGATATTTGCTGCCGAACTTTAAACTAAATCAATAAAATGAAAACTGAGACAGGTGAATTATTTATCACATGACAAGAGGATTTCTTCCTTTGGTCATTAATATTGGACTGAACATTTAAAAGTTGCTAACATAACAACGTATCCCAAATCTAACTAATGCTGCGCTTCTCATAATCATGTATCCTTCTGCAATCTGTCTTCTAAATGGTGCATCGATTATTAAACCTTGTTTATCTTTGTTTAGCCATAACTTTGCATTGTCATTAACTTTGTTATTCATTTAGTATTAATCCTAAACCCTCATTTCGCTCCCTTGCATCTTGCATCTGTCGGTGTATGTTGTATTTGTACAAGCTCCTCGGGATGAACTGCCCCCAGTGGGATTAATAAAGTGTTTTCATGGTAGGAGACAAATGTAGTTTAGAATATGCACAGGAAAAAAAATATGATGCATGAATGGAATCAGAAACTGGGCAATGAAAGCAAGTAGAACCGACGTTCACCTGGAAGCTGAGCAGAACTCCAGCTTCATAACAATGTGTGTGTGTTTTACCTGGATCGATACCTCATACGTTTAAATCTAAATATATGACTATAAAGGGAGCGGACAGACAGTGACAAATGACTCACTCACACTCACAGACACACACAGACCACACACACACACACACACACCGTGAGTATGAATATAGATGATATGTTGGTGCAGCTGCAGAATCGGGCTCCGTGGTGGTTTTACTTATTGATCGCTGCTGTGCTGATGGAGATCACAGGTCTTTAATATCAGCACGAACAACTGTTGACTTGATGCATCGGAGCAGGAGGGGACAGCTGGGAACATGAAGGGATAGGGCAGAGGAAAAGAGGGATGAAATAAGAGAAAGATGGTGTGAAAGGAGGGAGAAAGAAAGGAGGTATAGAAGGTTATTGAGGAGAAGAGATGAGGAGAAGGGAGCTGACAGCAGGTGGGAGGGCGAGAGCAAATAGGAGAGCAGGGGGAATTGGAAGAGATGAGAGGTATAGAGGTGGCATGGAGGGAAAGAGGAGAAGGGATGAGGTGAAGAGAGACGTGATTAGAAAAGAGGAGAGGAGACGATGACACTGGAGGACAGACAGAGGGCGTGAGAAGGGGGAGGAGGTGAGGAGACGAAACAAGAGAAGGAGACGAGGGGTGAAGGAGAGAGTGCAGCACTTATTTCTTAATGAGAGGCAATCAGGCCGACAGCTATTTTCTCCCATGGGGATAGTTCACCTCGACCACTGTCGTCACACACACACACACACACACCCACACACACCCCACACACACACACACACACACACACACACACACACACACACACACACTCGTCACCTGTTTGATCCTCTGCAGGAGCGGAGGCAGCCAGTCCTTGTTGACCTCACAGTGACTGTCCAGGAAGGTCAGGACCCCGGCCCTCGCAGCGTCGGCCCCTCGCACTCTGGACCTGATCAGACCTGAACACAAACAGACGTGTGTGGGTTTAATGAAGCTCCAGATAATAACCGGGAGGATTAGACAGTTGTGTCTGTGGTTTGATCATAAAGTATAAAGAGGAACGACATGACGAAGCCAAGGGGCCTCGCTCGCCCCCTGTTGGCTGACGGCTGTCTGTCATTAAACCCCGCCTCCTCCATATTTGCCCAAGGGAGATGAAGTACACTTCCAGGCCGACGTACATACAGCTGGTATCGAACACACGGCCTTAGAGCCGCTCCCTGCTGAATTCAAATCTCCCACTTTGCCTGCTGAAATTGATTCCTTTCAGGGCGGCCGATCGGATAAGACGGTATGTAAATCAACTTTCACGCTTGCGAGCTGTGACTATCAGTTACACACACTCGCAGCCTCCGTCTTCCAAACACACACGTGCTGTGTGTCGGCCTGCGGCGGTGACGCCATGTTCGTCCACACGGAGTATTTGCAGGCGATGGAACCCTGAACCTCGGCAGTGTTAGTGCCTTGCTCGACTCATTGACATTGACTCTGCCTCTCCCCCCTCCTCACTCTCCCCCTCAGTCAGTCAGCAAAGGGGGGGATCGATGCAGGGCTCTTAAAGGCCCTGTCAGACATGGACACAACCTTTTAACAGGCCCATCACACTCTGCATGTGTGGGTCTGTCCTAAAGTGTGTGTGTGTGTGTGTCTCGATTTTTCTAAACAGAGGGGATGGGAGTGGAGGTTAGCGTCAGTGACAGTAAATGTGTGTGTCAGCTGATTGCAGTTGTGTTGCAGAAAGAAACTGTGTGTGTGTGTAAATGAGCCTGTTAGGGAGGTCTCCCTGATGAGGGCCAGTGTTCTCTTCCATTTGGACTAAATGGTCTAATCAATACTCCCTGACATGAAGACATAGTGTGTGTGTGAGTGTGTGTGAGTGTGTGTGTCTGTATAGTGACTGTGCGTTGTGTCCATTGTGAGTGAGTGTGTGTGTGTCGGTGACATTGTACGAGGGGCCGTGAAGTTTCATGCGGCCGTGTTAGGCCAAGGCTCAGCCAATTAAAAATCCCATTTCATCCTCAATAAGGCTTTATTTTCTGGATGGATGGACACACACAGCAACCCAGACACACACACGCACACACACTCACACAGACACACACACTGCAGGGTGGGCTGTGTACAGGGGACAGTGTTAATCTGCACTGATAACTTGATAACCATCTCCACCTATCACAGCTGCGTTCGACCTTAGAAGTGAGGACATCTCGCTCGGTCCTCACTCGACCGGAAACAGCCTGAAGTGAAGCTGGAGGCGAGCGATGAGATTAATGACTCAACACAACAAACCGCAGAGCACTCTCTCCCTCTCAGGTGCGTCGAGTGGGACTGTAGTTACACCTCCTCCTCCACAAGTTGGAGAGAGGTTTTTAAATATTGTTCAAGCCCTTTGAAGAGTTTGGGATTTTAAACAATAAACCTATGAACACACGCTGGAGGGAATAAACACCGAAGAGGCAGAATGTGTCCTTTAAGCTTTTGGGAGTGAAACTAACAGTCCTCTCCTCTGCTGTTGATCTGTACGTTCAGTGTGTTCCCTTCCCCCCCGACATACTGTACGATCGTCTACATCCGTGTTGTGCAAAAAGCCTCCTCGCAGCTCCGAAGCTCTGCCAGAAGACAGACATGTAGGAATCTGCACACGATGCACTTCTCAGGGAAGACGGCGAGGAGGGAACCACCCGAGCTGGAAACGTTCCAACGCAGACTAACGGACATGGAGACTAACAGGAAATATCTGAGATGAATCCGACTGTGCTGTTGAGGGAAATCACAGTCGGCTACTGGTGATACACACACACACACCCAGTTGGTGAGCGATGTAAGAGCCAAGTCTCTGCACACTGTGGACATTACAATATTCAAACACACAAAGGAGGTGGTCTTTGTGGTGGTCGCTCTGGTCATCCTGCATCAGCGGCTTGTTCCGCCCGTACAGCCGTCACCTAGCAACAGAGCTACGGACGGAAAAAAGCTTGATTGAAAAGGTTGATTTGAAAATGAATTCGGCTGAGGTTGTCACCTCTCCGTCTGCCGCCATCACCGCTCTAAAGAACTGTTTGTCAGAGAAGCGCAATGAATCATGGGATATGCACCTGGCGGAGCCTCTGTTGCTCGGGGGTGGAAGGAGAAGTTGGAAGTTTATTCGCGCCGCAGTCGTCTCTAAATGCAGCCTCCGAAGGACGCAGCCTCCAACAAGAGACGCTTCGGTGATCTTTGGCACCAGCTCGCCCCCCCCCTAGCAACAGAGCTGAAACTGGACTGATTGGTTCTTTAACACCCGTGGTACTCGCCATCACACGGCTCGTTGCTCGCCAGCGCCCTTAACGCTGTGGAAAACGGTTTACAATGTTAAAGAAAGTGAAAGAAAATGACCGGACCCGTCCCCCGACCCTCAAACAGGTCTCATGTCTCGTGTCTACAACGGAACCTCGTTGGCGGCAGCAACGATAAATAATAAAATGTCTGAATGCAGGTGATTCTGGGATAAGAACACATTATGAAAGTGTTCCTCGTAAATTCTTTACACAGGATCGAACATGTGAACGTTTGTGACCGAGCACAGACACCATCCGCCTGGTGACTTTTTATGGGCATTAAACACACGATCAAGTCAGGAGGCCTGAAGCCATAAAGTGTTAACAAGCCAAACGGATGAACCGTGCGTGCGTGTGTGTGCGTGCGTGTGTGTGTGTGTGTGTGTGTGTGCGTGTGTGTGTGTGTGTGTGTGTGTGTGTGTGTGTGCGATAATGAAATCCATCAGTGACATTATGTAGGACACGTGTTGCTGTACTTATACAAAGAGAGAGAGAGGAAGGAAGTGACTCTAAAAGACGAGGAGGTATAAAAAGCTCTCGGCCGAGACAACGACCAGCGTCAGAAGCGTGTCAGTGTTTTCTGCCCGAGCCCCGGGTTCGGGTTCGGGTTCGGGTCAGAGTGGAACGTTCCACTGAACAGGAGAACAACATGTTCAACTCTGAAAAGTTATAATCTGAAATGGCTTTGAAAATTGCATGCATTGTGTGTTATATAAAAAGGAATGAACAACGACTAAGTGGCTCCAACACGCTGCTTTAATTACAGCGCTGTCACCGGGTCGGACTCGGCGGGATCGAGTTCTGGAAGGAAATTACATCTCAGGTGCAACACGCAGCTTTCAGACGGAGAGCTTTTTTTGAAAGCGGTCATTTCTGTCATTTCTTATTGATTTGAACCGTCCTGGGGTCCAATTATTTCTTCATATTAATATAGTTAAAGTTAGTTCTTTGTTCTTAGCAGCAGCAAGAAATTAGAGCTTCTGAAAAGCTGAAGATCTATTTGTCAAGAGACAAACCAACGAATATTGGTTTTGCACAGAATATTGCTCATAAGAATAATGTGCAGATACATGTCACATATCATACTTAAGAATTAGGTTTCAACCAATACACAACCACCAAAATGTACAAAAACAAATGTTATTTAAGCTCAATTTCATGTACTTTTAATAATAATAATACTAATAAGAGTCTATGTCAGTTCTATAAAGAGGAAGCATCACTGGGTGCCTCAGGTCAAATTGATGAACACAAATAAACGTTCCTCCTCCATCTTCGTTTTGAACTCCTGATCCTGAACATTCATCGTCTGCTGAGGAACTGGATTAATCTCTCCAAACCCTTTTCTGCTCCGTGAAACGTGCTCAGTTCCCAGAACGCTCACGACTCCGTCACATTGTCGAGCTGTCAAGTCAATTTGTGTTTTGCTTTCACTCACATTTCTAAATTTAAGAGCGTGGCAGCAGCTCCAAATGGATTTCATAGAGAAATGACAAGCGTAGACACGATGCACGACCCGTCAGCCATTAAACTGAGAAACAACATCAGTGGGATTGAAGCATTAAATCTGCAGTTATTCAGACACTTGGCTGTTTTACGCAGGTTGTGTTTCTGGTATTTTGGTTTCAGGTATTTCTGTTTGAGGATGTTTTCTCTTCCTCCTGTTTCACGACGGACTTTTCACCAATCATCATCTCTGTGTGTCCATTTCCCTCGCAGCACAAAATAAGAACATGTTTCAACCCCAACTTAACCAGAACCAATTCATGAGTAAACCTAAACTACCCACGGCTCACAGCCGACCCCTGACCCCAGACCTCAACCAGGAGCTCTGCCACATCAGGACTGAGCTGTGGTCCCCATTAGGTGTACTGGTCCTGACAACGAGTACACACACACACACACACTGACAAATGTATGCAGGAATGCAAACAAACAAAGTATGGATAATTAAAAATGCAAATGTACACGCTGAAAATGCAAATGGGAATTCTCATTAGTAAACATAAACAAGCAAATTCACACCTCTAACACACACAGCGCGCACACACACACACATCTACACACACAACAACCACACACATACCTTCTCTCTTGTTGTTGCGGAGACATTTGACTTTGGGCAGTTTGACGAGAAGCTGACAGTCACTTTCTGGAAAAGAAAAACAGTATCAAGCAAACGGAAAATAAAAGAATAATACAGAATCCCGCGTGCTGTGTGATGTTTTTTATAATTTTCTCTAAAAGTCTACAGGGAAATTATCAGCTTGTTAAAACGCTCGGCAGCAGCAGGACGACAGTTTCCAGTTTGACGGCTCCGACATGTTGTTTAGTTGCTGAGCAGCCGGCTGTGTGCTCCCCGCTGGAGTTTTGAGTTGCATTAAAATTGTATTTTAAATAATGCTGTAGTACATGTTGAAAACGTGCTCTGGTGGAAACTGTCAAAATGAAAAGAGGCAGAAACAGCTGCTGGGATATGAATCATTTACCCAAAAAATAAATTAATATTAAAACAGGATTCAAAACAAGTATTTATGGAGGTGAAAAGAACCGAATAAAAACACACGCTTGAGGAACAAAGGAATCTTGTGTCACACGGTGTCAAAGTTACGTGGCCCTGAAGGAAACCTCCATCAGAGACCTTCGACCCGGAGGAGGCGGCGGCTCCTTCTCTACTTTATGAGAGGAAGCTCTCGTGAGGAACCGAGGCAGAAAAGAAATGTTGACCCATTCATATGCCTGATTTAAAAATGTTTAAGTAAAGAACATTTCTTGGATCCGCACCACAATTTAATGGGTTCTCTCTCCCGACCGATACCAGGAAATCCGTCCTGGTCCTTCTCACATGAAGTCAGGAGGAGGATGTCTCACACATTCTCCAGAGTTTGCATTTCACACATTAACAACGCAGCAGGAGATTCTCCGCGCCGACAACAACCACAACGCAGCGTTCAGCGAGGGGTGGAGCATCGGATGGTGACAGGACGTAGCGCCGTAGCTCCGCTGTGGAGATGACATGCTTCTGTTTACCTCACGCATTCGCTCTTATTCGCATAAACTCGTTTTTTTAGATATCTAAACTTCCCCTGGACTCTGAGTGTCTGTGGACGTCGCTGCTGGACGTTCACACGGATCCACTTTCTCCCCTTTGACCCAGAATGAAGGTGTTTTCTCATCTCCATCCTGATCCTGAGGCTGTGGACCCAGCTGCTCGGGACACATTCCTCCCTCTGCCCTGGTATGGAGGTCGCATCTCTGTTATCTCTGACCTGGAAGAGATCAGGAATGTGTGTGTGTGTTGTGTGTGTGTGTGGTGTGTTGTCTCACCGTCGTTGCTGAAGTCGTCCACCAGGATGATTTCATGGATGAGATGAATCGGAGTTCGGTTTAAAACACTGAAGAGAAAGAAAGCGACAAAAGAAAAGCGTCATAAATATGCACAAATATAAATATGCAGCAAAAATGCATGTGCACATGTACAATATACAGGAGGCCGACAAGTAAATGCCAACACACACACACACACACACACACACACACACACACACACACACACACACACACACACACTGGTCATGAACCCATATGAAACAACATATTGAAAATGTCAGCTCAAATTCCTGTTATGAAAATGTGAAACATGTTGCCTCAAAAAAAAAAAAAAAACAGTTTCATTAAAGAGGAAGATTGAAACATAAAAAATTCATAACTTTTTACGGGAGGAAAATGAGAAAACACATTTTGTTCTGCTCCGTTTTATTTCAATAACTTGAGCGTTCATCACTCGCTCTGAATGAAGGTGCAGACGGAAGAGGGAGGAGTGAGGGAGTGTAGGAAGGAGGAGAGGAAAGGGAGCAAGGGATCATGGAGAGGAAATGGAGGAGAGAAAGTACGGAGGGGGGAGAAGAGAGACGGGAGAAAGGGGAAGCAGAACAAAAGAGAAGAGGAAGGGAAGGAGAAAGAAGAGCGTGAGGAGGTGAGCGAGGGCAGGATTAAAAAATGGAAGATGATATTTACAGAGGATGAAAGAAAAATGAACAAGGGAGATGAAGGCATACGAGGAGGTGAAGAGAAAGGGATAGAGGGATGAATAGGGGAAGAAAAAGGAAATATACAGTGTTGAATGAGGGAGGAAGGAAAGGAGAGAAAGAAGGAAACTGGAATACAAAGGGAAGGATGGACTAAAAGAAATAAACAAGCGAAGGAATGAAGAAAGAATAGATAGAATGAATTGAGAGAAGGAAAGGAGAAGTGGACAGGTGAAGAGAGATGAGGGGAAGGACAGGGTAAACAAAATGGAAGAGGAAAAAGAAGAAGGGGAAAAGAGGAAAGAAAAGGTTTGAATGACAAGAATGAGGAAGAAAAGGAATAGAGAGGAAGAAGGGATGAAGCAGAATGAAGAATGTGGGGCGGCAAGGAACAAAGAAATGGAAAGGGAGAGAGAGATTCTCCAAGAACAAGGGATGAAACTAAAAAGAAATTGAGTGAGAAAAGTAAAAAACGCAGGAAGAGAAGAGAGAAATGAAGAGAATATAAGAGGAGGGAGGAATGGACGGGACACTGGTTGATTGAGGAAGGACCGAAAGGAGGAGGTGAAAGTGGCGAGGGGAGCGAGGGATGAGGAGGGGAGAGGAGAGGAGGAGGAGGAGGAGAGGAGGGAGAGAGGAGGTGTGGAGCAATTATGAGTTCCGAACCGGACCCCATCAGAGAGTGATGGATGGGGAGGAGGGAGGAAGGTGAGAGTGAGGATAAAAAGGAGGGGGGGGGGAGAGGAGAGGAGAGAGAGAGAGAGAGAGAGAGAGAGGAGGAGGAAGAGAGAGAGAGAGGAGAGAGAGAGGAGAGAGAGAGAGAGAGAGAGAGAGATGGCAGGCTAGTAAGGGAGACAATAACCCTGATTCTAAGTCTCTCTCTCTCCGTGGAGTCGAGGGCCGATCAGAGGAGATGGATGAAAGGATTGATGGATGAGATGGAGGGAGGGAGGAAAGGTGTGTGTGTGGGGGGGGGGGGGCAAGCAAATAAATGAAAGGGAGGAACGAGGACCTGAGGATGGGGGGAGGGGGTGAAAGAGAAAGAGAAATGAGGCGACGGAGCGGAAAGGAAATAAGAGTATTTATCTCATTAGTTCACATTAAAGCGTTCAGTGAATCAATCAGCGCAGAGATCCATCGTCTGTCGCTCCTGACGTCTCTGTTCATTCCCTTCATCTCTCTCTCTCTCGTCCCTCTGTCTTTTCCAATCTGTCCATCCATCTATTTTACAGTGAGCAAGACAGGTATGGATGAACACAATCTATGGTTCTCTCTGTACAACTCCTCCCCCCCCCCCCCCCTCCTGGTTCACAGGCCACTAGCAATGAGGCTTAACCTCCCCTCAGGCGTGTGGCGGGAGCAGCTATCTCCAGCTCACAGAAAATATTATCACCGCCGACAATACCACAGTCGGCTGCCACAGAATAGCGGCTCTATATCTGCGCCGCTCGTTTCCAACTTTCTATATATCAATTTTAGGGGCGAATTTTTTTTTGTGGGGGGGGGGGGGGGACATTTTCATTACCCACAGCTGCCATTTGGAGAGCACCTTTCACCCAGAGTGCCGCGAGAGCGCGTTTCCACAGCTGCGTGTGGCCCCGGTGGGAATTGAACCCTGCTCGCTGGCAGTGGATGATGCTGCTGCTGCTAAATGGGTGCTGATGCTGCGCGAGGGGTTCGGTTCCCACAGGAGCCGCCGCCGCCGTTCACAGCACAGCGAGGCGGCGAG
Source organism: Reinhardtius hippoglossoides (assembly GCA_006182925.3). NCBI lineage: Eukaryota > Metazoa > Chordata > Actinopteri > Pleuronectiformes > Pleuronectidae > Reinhardtius > Reinhardtius hippoglossoides. The sequence goes on from CM031689.1 coordinate 1,569,827, forward strand.
GACATCAAGCTGCCAACCAACGCACGTTGTTTTTCAAAAAGACAAAGAGAGGCGATGTCACGCTTGACTGTCGGCCATGGTGCAGGTCGCCAGCTCTTTAGAAGCAGCGGCAAACATCCATCCCTCATCTAGAGCAAGTGAACACACGAGTGCACAGAACCGTAACCACGAGCGGTTCTGCTCCGCGTGCACGACCGCAGCTCCACGTTTAGAAGAATTACAACTTCTCATAATGAATTAAACGATCTCTACCTTAGCTGTGAGCGGCGCTATTTGCCGCACTCGCGCCATCGTCCGTACAGTTTTTACCATCCACGCAGACGGTCACACCTTAGTCAGATTTTATTATCACTAGTATTATATGTTGCAGATCGCTGCACATTACAGATTCAAATAGTCAGTCAGATCAGAGCCTGGATAAAAACCTTTACATTAAAAGTTAAAAAGGTGAATTCAGATCTGAAGTCCTGAGAAAAAACCTTTTCACACTAAGATGTAACTTTAAAGTTGGATCACAAAGAGGAGCCAGTTTCAGAGAGTTGGGGCCCTTCTCTAATGAAACCTTCTCTAATGAAACCTTCTCTAATGAAACCTTCTCTAATGAAACCTTCGCTGAAACCTCGGGTTACAACCGATCACGTGGTATCAAAAGAGCTGAGATGAACAGCAGCTGCTGGGTTGGATCGATTTTGTGTCTTGTGAACTGCTGAGACTGGAAACCTCCCTGGCACTTCTCCCACTTCCTGCCAAGCTGGTGCTGAGGCAGCGTCCAGCTCCACTCGGCCCCGAGCAGGATGAGCGGTTTAGAGGACGGACAGATGGACGGACAGTCAATTAGCTCGCTGACTGTGCTACCAGGCCTCCTGCAGGAAACAGGTGCAGCCGGGAGACACATCCAGGTCCGTGCTGAAGCCTCATCAAGGTTGAAGAAGTTGATTTTAAGTGATTCTGAAAGAACGACGATTCATAGAGAAATATCCTCAATGTGCAGGATGAGGGACACGGGGATCAGAGCTTTGTATGAAACAGATCAATAACCCTGCTGTTATTTCTCTCTATAATCAATTCTGTAACTTATACAGTGTGGAAAACGTCCCACTGCTCATTTCTCCCGTCGGTCGTCCACCTTCTTTGTCCCGGACTGAAACTCCTCTCGGCTCCGATGGATCGTCACGGTGCCGGTGTCAGGACGGAGGGACCGAGGGCGCCGGTAAAAACTGGGAGGGGCAATTTTTTGTCCCATAAAATTAAAATCTTGATTTATCGATGCAATACTCTAAATGATAGCGACATAAAACTACTGCTTCAAAATAAAAAATAAAAAGGACTTATAGGTAGAACTAGAGAGCGAGTTTTTAAATTAATGAATAATTCATAGGTAAACTATTTGTTTTATAGCCAATATGTTTTATGGCTAATTTAAAGCTCAGCAAACAAGAGGAATAAAGTTCACACCCGTCCTACAACCAGAAAACCGGAGCTGTCCGTGGTCCTGAAGCAGCATCAGTCACATCGCAATCCTTTTGTACAAAACCTCCGAAAAATCACGCAGAACAAATCTCTCAAGCTCCAGCTGTTAAAGCACATTTCACTTTATTCTGTCTCCATGACGACAGATGTGTCCAAACATGCGACACATCTGCAAACCTCCACTTTAACGCTCCTTCCTCTCGCTGCCCAGGGTTCGTGGATTTATCTGCACCGGTTGTAAATCAGCTGCTGAATTGTTTGTTTTACCAACTCCATTCTCTAGAGGTGTGAAGTCAAATTAATTTCTACAGTTCTGCAATATTAAACTTTGCTCTGGGCACACATTTGACTCTTTTATTCCCCCCCCCCCCCCCCCCCCCCCCCCCTCTGCAGCTTTCCACCTTTGTACCGAGCTCACTTCTGCTCCCTCTCTCTGCCTGATTGGTCAGCTGACTCCTTCCATCCTCCACCGCGCTGGAGGAACTCATTACACCGCCTCCACATCCATTCATCCCCCCCCCCGACCGGGATTTTTTTTAAAATATGCAGCAATAATTATTTTGCCGTTAAATGATCGACAGGACTTTTTCGCTTCCATCTTAAATCTTCCTCTGACAGAAAACCTTTCACAGCAGATCCACAGAAACTGTTGTTGGAGAGAAATCCTGATTCAGCCCCTCGATACGTCCTGTTCTCTTCTCTTCTGTCTCCCCCCCCCCCCCCCCGTGATGTATGACACTGTAAATCTGCAGCCGGTAAATACTGTCTCATCACTGTTGATCTACAGAGCTGCACTGGGATCGAAAAACCAGTTGGTCCCCATTAAACACAATTTAAATCACAGCTAATCTACAATAATCTATAGTATAATCACAGCCTGATGACACTGTGGTGCTGTATGTACAGTATAACGTGATCAGATAATAATGCAACATTCAATAAACAGTGTTATCACTGATGATCTGTACATACTCCTGTCTCATTACAGCTGTCAGTCAGCACTTTTAAATCTGAGCGAGCAGGAAGGAGATAAAAATGGAGGTAGAACAAACAGAGTCCAAGATCGGCCTCGGACACGACTGCAGCAGAAACCGAAGATTATAAATCTACCTAACGACCGCTTCCTACTAAATCCTGAGTGATCAGTTGCAGGGGAAGTGACCCGAGCGCTTTACTCTGCGCTTTCAGGTCCGCTGAAGCAGAAAGTGCTGAGCTGGTGCTGATCTAGAAGCTGCATTTCTACGCTCCCACCCAACGACTGCTGAGCAGAGCAGGACGGCTGGTGGGCCGGGTCACAGCCCGAGCGGGTAATTAGACGGCCAAGTGACGAGAATCCAGGTATCGGAGTCTTTGCACAGACGTGGCTGTGGAATGACTTTAATATCTATAAAATGACAATTATTAACATGAAATATTCATCGTGAAATCAGTGAAAATGTGAAAACGTCCCATCTCACAACATTAAAAACTGATCTGGATCCACACCAGTAATTAATGGGTTCTTCCCTGAAAGTCCATGATGTAGTTTTTGTGCAACATTACTTCCAAACAAAAAGAGGCACAGGGGTGAAAACATAACCTCCCAAACTGGAGAAATCAACGCTCTCACAGGTCATACTCCTTCAAAATGTAATTAATTAATGAATAATTTAAAAAAGCTAATACTTGGCACCTTGTATGTATGTATTTTAAGATTTAAAAAGAGTAATCAGTAATAAAATCAGTCAGTCTGTAAATTAGCTAACGCGACGTTCCTGCGTCTGTAACAATGGATCCTCTGCAGCTCCGGAGGCTGTTTCACATGAACACACAGACACACACACATGAACACAGACACACACATGAACACACAGACACACACATGAACACACAGACACACACATGCACACACAGACACACACATGCGGCAACCAAACACGCTCAACCGACACAAAACCAAAGAACTCTCTCCCCACCTGCTTATCTCTGGCACAGAGAAATAAGATCAATTCTTCAGATCAGAGCTTGATTAAATATCGACAGAGCCGGGCTCGCTCCCTCAGAAAGAAACTCTCTGATCGGGAGATGAAAGCTTTCAAAGTGCCCGTCATTGTCTCAGAAATCAAACTTATTAAAGTCGAGCCTGCGAAGTGCAAGAAGATCCTAAATTAAACCCTTTTATGATGCATTCAATACACTTTCAGTGTTTCAGAGTCTCTGGAGCGAGACGTTATTACACAGTAAAAAGAAAACTTATCGAGACGTTATCGGCCCGTTCGAGTTTCTCTCCACCGCTGCTTGGAAACCGACACTTTCAATCAGATTGTAATGTCGCCGTCCTCGTCTGAATATCTTTCAGATCCTCTCACGTTTCACACGACTGAAAATCTTCAGTAAATTTTTTTGCCAGCTCAGATCCAGCGAAGATCGGAGAATAAGCAGTTTGCCATTTATTCACCCGTAAAGATGATGATGAGGCGGTTTCTCCGCTCGATACTTCACATTATCACACAGTCACATCTGGCAGCCGCCGACGTCCTCTGCTGCTGGCTGCGGATTAAATGCTTTGCTCAAGGGCACAACAGCAGCCTCTAAAAGAACACTGACATCTAACAGCCGTTGTTCTTTTCTTGGGACAAGTTTACGATGCGTTCATGTTCTCATGTGAACGACCGACAAGGACTCACATGAGATCCGACTTTCTTTTGAGCCGTCGTTTTACAGCCTCAGTTCGACGCTGTGTCCAGCGCCATCTTGGTTTTTTAAACAAGAAGTAACCATATTTGGAGGAGAGGGGGGTGGAGCCTGACTGAGAGCTTGAGGACACTTCACGCCCACTTACACCTGTCATCTGCACCCAAAATCACACAATATCGAATGCATAAATCATACACTTCTATAGAAACAACATTACATCATAACAGACTTTCACGAACGTCTCCAACAACCGAAAGCATCCACACGTTTCGCTGGAAGCTGGATCTACTGGCTGCACGACTGCAAGTAGGAAAATCCATCTGAAATTGATGGTTTGCTTTGGGTCAGGACGACTGTAGATTGGAGCTAATGAGCCAAAACCTGCAGGAGGACAGGAGGATCCAATACCTCTGCTGAAGCAAGGCAGCAACACTTCCTGATCCTGACCTCCGACCCCTCCACCACGAGAAGCGCCCTCAGCACAGTAGACCCAACACTCTCTTATAAACCCACATTTTAATATCAGTTCTCTAAAAAGAAACAGATTTTTCCATCAAGGAAAGTGTTGAAAAACGTCCTCTGAACCGGATTCACACCAAACTAAGAAGTTCTCTATTGGGTCGTGTCCCAACCCGCTCACTGAATTGTGGAGATTGGTCAAATCCTTTTTACATAAAACACTAGAGATTCAACAACGTGCAAAATACATGATTCAGATACTTGGGAAACACCTCTTTTTTAAAAAGGTAGTTTCTATTAAGCTCCATGAAGACATTTCTCTTCGTGTCTCGTCTCCTCTGTTTTCACTCTGTTGATTCAGGATTGACTGATTCACAGAGTGTAAATCAGTCGAGTGATCTGTTCCAGCTCAGTTAACTTCTCATACGCAGTGTTTCTGCCTTAAAGAAACAACAGGAAACAGGAAGCTGCAGCACGAACACAGTTAGCGTCGGAAGCCGCCACCATCACTTCCACATCGCTGGTGTGTGTCTGTCACGCTGAGCACGTGGTTGGATCTGACGATGCAGGCGGAGCTCAGGGTTTATTGAAAACACTGAATTCAGCGTAATGAGACAGTCGAGCTGCCAATTTGTCCCAGAGCCTTGAAAAGCTTTCCCCCTAATGGGTCATTATGTCAGTAAAACAAGATCAATTATTAATCTTTGCGTTATAATTGTTTCAATGCATAAAGTTTTCATAATTCAACTTCCTCTGGGTCTAGAGGAGCATCTTCATGTGGGTTCCTGAGACGTTGGAGTCGATGGCTCAGGGACGGGAAACAGAAGATAACAGGAAGTAACTTATTCATTTTGAAAAGGTTTTCATGTCAAATAAAAGCACCAGCACTGGTTCCACACACACACACAACAGACACAGACACACACACAGACACAGACACACACAGACACACACACACAGTATATACAGGGGGCCAGAGCCAATAGGAGCAGAGCGGCCCAGGGAGACAGATTGTCTTTTAATTGGTTGAAAACTGCAGAGCTTTGAGAAGGGCTGAAGGGGAGGACACAGACACACACACACACACAGACACACACACACACACACACACACACACACACACACACACACACACACACACACACACAGTGTCCTCTGTGATAGTCGTCCCTGCTGACTGACTCACTATAATGAGCTGAACCGAGGCCAAAACCTGGAGGTGTCTGTGTGTGTCTGTTTTTGTTGTGTGTGTGTGTGTGTGTGCGACAACCTGCCGATATCAAACTTAAAGACACAACGATGCTTCAGAGATTTAGGGTCAGGGGGGTTTAAGTGTGTGTGTGTGTGTGTGTGTGTGTGTGTGTGTGTGTGTGTGTGTGTGTGTGTGTGTGTGTGTGTGTGTGTGTGTGTGTGTGTGTGTGTGTGTGTGTGTGTGTCTCCCAGCATCTCTGCTGTAAATTTTGGCAGCTGAATTTTCTTTGCTCAACACAACAGTTTAATGACGGCTGATACTTAAACCATTAATTAAGATTAAAGCTCTCGATGGTCGTTATTCTGGCAGATTTAAATGTCATAAAACTCCATATACAAGTGGAACATGTAAATACAAATTAGATCAATAGCTTGCATCGATTAAACCTCACAAAACTAAACCTTCAGCAAACCACCGTCTGCAAATCTGCAATCAATCGACGGCAAAAGAGCCATTATTATGAACAAGTTTTGCCAGTAAACAATATTGTAGAACATTAAATTAGCAGCAGAACAACGTGATCGGTGTGTGTTTGTGTGTCACCTCCTGATGGTGCGCAGCAGGGTGGACCTGGCCTGTGGTGTATGTGGAGGTTGAGGAAGATGAGTCGTTGTGGAAGGTGAGTGCATTGGAGTAGGGAGGGGATGGAGAGAGAGAGAGGAGAGAGAGGAGGAGAGAGAGAGAGAGAGAGAGAGGAGGAGAGAGGGAGGAGAGGGAGAGAGGAGGAGAGAGAGAGAGAGAGAGAGAGAGAGGGAGGAGAGAGAGAGAGAGAGAGAGACCATAAAGTATAAATATCACCAAACAATATTCTCTGTACAAACTGCAGGATGTCAGGCGAGTAGAGTTTTCAATCATACATTTAGATTCAAAGATCCATTATAAGAAAACCAAGCACAACTGTCTCTTCAGGAAAACACATTTTAAAAAATCACTAGACCCGAATAATATTTGGATCTGCACCATCACACATTCTTCCCTGATTCAAACCACGTCTGCTAACAGACAACCAACGCAGACATAAACATAATTAAAATGGCCGAAGAATCACATCAACAACAGCTTTCAATGAACCAATGAAGAGAAAGAACAAAAAACAACGTTGACATCACACGATTCATTTTAAAGACACACTAATGACTTTAATACCTTAAAGACGAGTCACAGCCTAATCACCATTAATGACCCTTATAAGATCGTTAGCATGTGATTATTTCACTGTTTTGATGCTGATCTTTCAATTAAATGTGCAACTTTAATTCTGCCTTCAACTGTGCACACACACAGTGCACGTGCACACACACACACACACACACAGAGATGAGCCCAGACACATTGAAGATGAATTATAGATGATCAGCCAGAGGCTCATTGAAATACACCACATAACTGTCTGTTTGGGTGTGTGTGTGTGTGTGTGTGTGTGTGTGTTGGCGTCGCTGGGTCAGCAGTCTTTCTTCTAAAAGAGCAGACACACACACACACACACACAGACACACACACAGCATAATGAGAAGACTGGCCTTTACCTATCAGATTGATGTATCGGTGACATTTTCAAACAGAACAGTCTGCTTGCTCTGCTCAGCTCATTTTTAAAAACCTCACGTGTGCGACTGTCAAAGCTGCAACACAACACACAACACATCGAGGTCTTTTTACTTTATCTGCCTCTGTAATGACTGTTAATACAAAACAACATAAAGAACACAACACAACAAATGACCACTTCAGTGAAGCCCTGTGCTTGTGTGACTTACAGAGTTTAGAGTCGTACATTCACAGGAAGTTTAAATCCACGAGAGAATCAGAACAAAATGTGAGGAGACGTCTGCTCTTGTGTTAGACACACACACACACACACACACACACACACACACACACACACACACACACACACACACACACTGAGCCACTGAACCAGAGGGTTTATAAAGTTATGGTTTATAACCACTTCACAAAGCAGGGGGGGGGGGGGTTTGCTCGGAGCCGAATTTAAAAAAACGTCACATCACGTTTGAAAAAAGGACGACGAAGGAATTTGCGGTTGTGACGTTTCTAGCTCAAGACTCTTCCTACAGTCGCCATCTTAAATACCCACAATGCATTTCAACTAACTCGTGTGATCCATCATAACGGTAATCAGCAATAAAAAACTAAATCATAATATAATTAAAAGCAGGTTATATCTACAAAGTACATACTGAACACACATATAGAAATTAAAAGTAAAACAGGAAGTAATAATCCCCACGTCACTGAATCCTCGGTGTGCTGGTCTCTGACTCCCGACAGAGAAAGAACTCTTTCTGCAGCATCGCCACAGAAACAGATTCGATCCGAACCACAGCACGTTTCTCCGCTTGCCACCAAGAAGAGGCCGGGAAGCTTCTCTGATGC
>CM031689.1:1583080-1598080 GCA_006182925.3 Reinhardtius hippoglossoides
AATAAAAGGTTGTTGTTTTGACACACACACACAGACACAGACAACACACACACACACACACACGCGCGCACATGTACACACCAATAAAACATACGTTTAGACTCAGAACATAACGACATTCAGTAAATTTCATGCAAAAGGATCCCACAGACACACAAATACCTGTGCATAAACACCTACGGACACACACACACTCACACACACACACACACACACTCACACACACACACACACACACACACACACACACACACACACACACACACACACACACACACACACACAGTGAGTCAGAGTTGTGGAACTGTAAAGAGTGAATATATAAGCAGCACAGGGGTGAAGCGTCTCTCGCAGCAGTTCCAGCCTCATGTTTTTCAAACAGTCTGAAAACTCTGGAAGACACGAGTCTCTCTCGGCTCCGCTGGGGAATCGCAGCAGCAGCCGCCGCCGCCGCCGCGCTAACAAGGAACCAGAGGAGCCCGGAAAGTTGTTAAAATAATAATGTTTTTCTATAAAGAGAAGCAAAAAAAAATCCATCCTCTTCTTCTGTCGTATATGTGAAAATCTCTGCCTTTGTTCATCTGTGACACCCCCTCTCCTCCCAACCCCACCAGCAGCAGCCAGCTTCTGGCTGTAGCTCGGCTCCGCTTTTATCTGTTTTTAGCTTCTTGCCGCAGGGATTGTTTCTCCGGTCCGCCTGTCGGAGGGGCCGGCACGGGCCCTGGGTGACACGGCTCTCCTTGGAATCGGATGGTGGGCGTTGCAGTAAGTTTAGAAGATGCTTTCCTCTGCCAGGATCTGCAGAATGTGTGACAACCTCGCCCCCTCCACCTCTAAATTTAGTTGTTCGGTGGCGCACATTCAAAACACAACAAAAAGTTTATAAGGACTGAAATGGAAGTGAAACTTTTACAAACAAACAAACACTGGATTGTTTGACTCTGCGTGTGATTCAGTGACTGTGCAGCGTCATCTCCACTTTCAAATCCTCCCTTTCATGTCGTACATTATTCAAACAACACAAACATGAAATCGGTTTTGCAGCAACACAACCAGAGGCCGTCTGTTGGTGTAATCCCTTTAAATGGATCAGATCAGAGTCTGCAGACGTGTCCTGATTTAGCTGAGATTAGAGGGAAGGCCTCACCGTTCTGATAACGCAGCAGGGTTCTTGTTGTGTTGTGAGATTTCCTCCTTTTTACAGCCGCTGCAAACAAGTGGAAACTGAATGAGGATCGTGAAATAATCTGTCTCTAGTTCCTCTGTTTATCGAAGCAGCCACATCGTCCGAATCTATATTAAACACAGCGATGATAAAACACTTATATAGCTGCTGTTTACACAACCAGAGAGAGAGAAGGGAACCAGCAGCCAACATCCTCAACTAGAACCTCACTCAGAGCGCAGACCTCCGCCAAGGCCGAACAAACACGGTCGTCTATTTCTTATAGTAGAAATATAAAACAAATAGCGCCCCCTAGCTCATCTGGGAGGACAAGCAGATAATCTGCACCGACTTGTCTCTGATCTGAATCGGCCCGATGTGGAGGCTCCTGGAACGTCCCGTCAGAAATCCAGCTGATGCTTCCACCCCATGTTTGTTTGTTTGTTTGTTTGTTTGTTTGTTTGTTTGTTTGTTTGTTTGTTTGTTTGTTTGTTTGTTTGTGTGTCAGCAGATTTACAAAACCTCCTGGACAGATTTCCAGATTGTAAGGAAGGAACATGAGCCGAGAACCAAAACCCAGTAATTCAGAATCTGTAAAACAGGATCCAGGAACTCCTTTTATCCCTTTCTTTAATATTTTTACTACTTTCACAGGGAATCATTTATGAATCCTGATGAAAAGAACAGGCACATATACATATTTCATAAGTGGACTGGTGGAGGTACACGCTCCAGTAACATCCCATTATAATCTGCTTTGTTTTGTGTGGAGGAGAGAGAGAGAGAGAGAGAGAGAGAGAGAGAGAGAGAGAGAGGGAGGAGGAGGAGATAAGATAGAAAGTGAATGAACTGTAGAAAAATACAAACACAATAATGTCCTGGTTCACCCCCCCCCCCCCTTCCTGTCTGTCCATCTCCCTCCTCTTCATCCTGTCATGTCAGAGGATCTGAAGTCAGACGAGGCTTTGAACAATAAAGCAGATGAAAGCTTTGTTGGTGAGAATGACAGAGGCTGTTTCTCTCTCTCCCTCTCTCTCTCTCTCTCTCCTCTCTGTCTCTCTCTCCTCTCTTCTCTCTCTCTCCTCTCTCTGTCTCTCTCTCTGTCTCTCTCCCTCTCTCTCTCCCTCTCTCTCTCTTCTGTAAAACACCCTCCTCTCCATCTATGTCTCTCTACCTGCTGAGCAGACTTCAGAGCCAGAGGTCTAGGGGCTGGGGGGGGGGGGGGGGGGAGTGGAGTGGGCGATAATGATGGCGACGAGGAGATAAGAGAACGGAGGACAGAAAGAGAGGAAGAGGAGGAGGAAGGTGAAATAGATTAGAGAAGAGGGAGCAGTGAGGCAGAAGAAGTGATAGAACACCAGGAGGAGAAGAGAAAAGAGACACGACCAAAAGAATCAATGGCACAAATATCAGACAATGAAACCACCGGGGCCTTTTGTACGATGTCATGTTGTAATCACAGCTTTTAAACGCCTCCTCGGGACGGAGATAATTGCTGGATGCTCGGTTTGTGTTTGTCATTTCAGCGGATTGTTTATGGAACACATGATCCCTGCTGAGGCCAACGCACAGGACGGGAACGTGAAGGAAAGTTAGCGGGAAAGTTTCCATCGTCAGTGCTTCACCTTGTTTTCTCTATTACGTCCGAATAGAATAAAAAAAACAAGACACGTGTGGATAATGAATTCAGAGCCTGTCACTCTCCACTGCTGCTCGTTTCAGTGGGAGAGAGTTAGCATCCAGATATTCTATTACTCTGTGTGTGTCTGTGTGTGTGTGTGTGTGTGTCAGTCTGCTTCACACAGGCAGGAAACCATCACTCACTGTGTAGCCCCAGGTCAGACACACACACACACACACACACACACACACACACACACACACACACACACACACACACACACACACACACACACACACACAGATGGATGTTTGGAGGCAGGCAGAGGGAGAGGTTTTCCACATGGAGGATTCTGTACAATGGATCTGTGGTCACTCTACATCACAGACACACACACACACACACACACACACACACAATGCACGTGGAGACACACCAAATATATTGACGCAAATGTTGTGTGTGGGTTCTGCTGGGTGATGAATGAAGCAATATTTCAGTCTAAACTAGCATCCAACCACAGATGGTGGTATAGAGAAATGCTTATACATTACACACAGTCACACACACACACACACACACACACACACCCTCTCTTTCTCACTCTCTGTATCTCACGCAGACCCACACACACACAAACGCACCCACGTACAATGCTGTGAAAAGCCCATCTGTCAGTGCGACAGGGTCTGCAGCTTAGAAGAATCACCTGTCTTATTACACACACGCACACACACACACCACACACACACGCACACACATACTGTATACGCACATCTATATGCAAACACACACACACCCAGAGAAAACGTGTTCACACTCATTAGACTCTGCAGAGAGTGTTGTGTTGTTTCATTGTCGAAAGCCCGGAGGGCAAGAATCTCAGTGCCAGGCAAGTATTAGCAGCAGCCACACACACACACACACACACACACACACACACACACACACACACACAGTCATGTTTCAATGACTTCAGAGGACATTACTTTATTCCCATCCAGGGGATTTACTCTAACCTTCACCATAACCAGTTGAGGACTGGGACGATAATTCAGAACGGTAATTTGACTCCTTCCCTGGCAAAGCACGAGACTAGTAAACAAGTAGGAGACCTGCCATCTTTTTAATGATGTCATCTTTTCAAGCGTCATAAGAATCTGCTTCTCTGTAGCCACAACCAAAACAGTGAAAATATGATATTTCCAGGGGCTTTTACTTTGAAATTCTCCATCCTGTTGTCCTGATATTGTCCGAGTGAGACTCTGAGGTTTCTCTTCATAATAAAGTCAAACTAATTAGTCTCCATTTTCTCTGAAATAGTTTCACATGCAGTCATACTTTCTAATCATTTCATTTCATTTATTTATATTAATTTTATGATTTTCCTTAAAATGAAAATGATTTAATTTAGGGTTAGGGTTAGTGGAGTAAACACAAGCATATAAACCAAAACACACAAACTAGATGAGCTACACACCTTTACATTTTCACACACATGTATACAAAGACACAACAGACATCTAGAACTACAAAGTGACACATATACATGCACACACACGCACGCACACACACACACACACACACACCACACACACACACACACACAAGGAACACACTCTGTTTGCTTTGTGTGATGCCAGGTTGCCTGCAGGTCTGGTACCAAGGGCCTCTGCTGTCCTAGTTGTTTTCCATCCAAACCTCTCTCTCACACACACACTCACACACACACACACACACACCACACACACACACACACACACACACACACACACACACACACACACACACACACACACACACACACACACAGAGACTGAAAAGTGAGGGGAGGGAGGAGCAGAAGCAGAAGCAGAAGCACAGAAACAGCTTCTTTAAACATCAGGATGTTTTATCTCATGTATTTCTGTGAATAAATTAAATGAATCAGTCGACCCTCCGGAAACGTCCTTGAGCAAAACCTCACGTGCCTCCTCACACAGGATCCTGAGCCGAACTCTGCTGATGAAACTCACTGAACGAGGAGGAAACACAACAAACACTTTATGAATGATATGATCATTTGACTAGAAGCAGCACGAGGCAGAAGCTGTCTCAGTGATTCAGATTCATTGCTTTTATTCTGTAAATCACTTTGTGTTATGTTCTCTCTTGTTCTCCAAACAAACAGAGTCTGATCGATTCGTCTTGAAGCTTCTTCTGATATCGATCAACCAAAGAAAGTGTTCGTCCACGTTCAACAACACCTGGATTCATCTCGTTGACTTTATTCGTCCCTGTAGCTGTAGTGGTGCGTTCAGGGCCTCGAGAAAACCTCAGTGTTATTCAATATCAAAGCATTTGGCTCCACCCCCTTTCTTCAATTTCTAGCTGCTCTGTTTTTAAGATTCAACTTAAACTGACAGGCGAGCTCAGGGAGAAGAAGCTCACGACCTCTGGGTTCGGCCTCGATGTCCTCAAACGATTTCAGGGACCATGAAACTTTTTCAACAATTCTCCTCCCGTCCTTTCAAATGTCACATTTCAATAACTTAACTTTGCTTTGATTCGGTCTCAGAACACCGACTGAACTCGGACGCTCTCATCAGCATTACGCCGCTTGACATTCACACAGTTTCGCTCTCCGAACCCCAGGAGTACAACCGGCCCATTAACGATGCCGGGTGAGTGCCTTGCTCAAGGTGACTGCAGGAGAGGACGGCGGGCGCTGTGCGTTTTCTCCCCTCCCAGCGTGTCACATTCAATCAGGCAGGAGATGCCTTAAAAATAACTTTGGCAGAATAAAACCAGGAGGCTGATGAGTTATTTTTCCGAGGGCTCGAGGGAGAGAAGGTGTGAGTTACCTGATGAAACGTTTAGTTACTGTACGTTTCAACTGATTTCATCTCCCGGGACACGCACGCGTTATTCCAAAGTGATGACGCCTTGTGAAAACAAATGAACAAACATAACATAAAACACCAATCCACTTCAAAGGCTCCTGAGTGTCACGTTGATATCATAATTTGGAGATAATATTAATCTTTATTTGTCCAGGGAACATCCACTGAGCCGTAACCTTTATCTGAAAAACTATTCATTCATTTCCACTCAGCTACACTTTTACCCCCGTGCCACATTAAAACCTCTGCAGTTTGCTCAAGGGCACTCCTGCAGCAGGCGTGGAGGAAAACCGGTAAGTGCTTCATCATTACGATTTTGAGGAATTAACTTATAGTGCACGTGTGAAAGAGGAAGTTTTACGCTGCTTTTCTCTGCAGGCAGATTTCCTGGATTGATCCATGAGGCAGAAACTAAAGTGGTCCCCGGGTTAGTTGAGCCAAACAGAAGCTTCGTGAGGTTAAACCCACCCCATTCGTTATTCCATATTTTAAAGCTGATAAAGTGATGAAAATGCGCTCTCCTCACGAAGAAAACATCGTCAATGATCCGAATTAAACTACTAAGTATAACTCCACGTCACACACACACACACACACACACACACAGTGTAAACCAGCCTCTATAAAATTATTGGCTCTACCATCTGTGATTCAGGTCTCGTCTAGTGATGCCTTGAGGCTGAATGTTGCAGGAAGTGATGCTGAAAGAGAGTTGTGTTCCTCCCTCTGGCCTTCTCCTCCCTTCATCTGTTACACACACACACACACACACACACACACACACACACACACACCCCAGCTGAGGAGTGTGTTGTGATCAGGGTCACAGTCGGACCCGGCCACGGAGCTAAAAGTGGAACATCGCTGACATTGATCTATGACTTGCTCAGTGAAAACCTGAGTCTAATGAGAGTTAATGATATTTTACACCAGGTGGGAACTTTACATCTGTGCCTTTGTTCTGTTTCATTTTTATACATATTCTCGTGCAGCTTTTGTCGAGTCACATTTATTTATATAGCACATCCAAAACAACAGGGGCTGTAGTTTGATACAATAACGAACAAAGAAAGCACGACATCTTCTAGAGATCAAACTTTCTCTTCCGTATCGTTAAAAGACAAAGCTAATCATATTTTTTATATTGCATAATTAATAGGAATACCAATTTTAAAAAACGTTCACTCCATCTTATATAATGCATCAGTCATGGTCGACACTTGTTCATGGTTATGAATAACTCAGCGGTTACTTGTCCAGCTGCAGTGATTCCCAGCTCATATCGTCAGTTTGGAGGTCGTGTTCCCAGTCGTGCTTATTGAGGCTCAGCTGTAGCATGAGCATAATGCTAACTTAGCATGTTAGCATGCAAACCGTGAGCATGTTCACATGGTATGTTGAGCTTAAGAAGCACGGCTGAGCTCACAGCTGAAGCTTCAGAGAAGAAACACAGTCGAGTCTGAACTCATATTAGTGGGTTCACATGAAGTCAGCTAATCACTTTTGAAAGATGAATGAATCAAAATGAATAAAATGGACATGAAGATCATGTCGGGTCACAAAGTGTCAACCCAACGTGACGTCAATCATTGGTTTGTGAGGTTGAAACCAAAGGAACCATATTTGGAGGAGCAGGGGGGGGGCTGCACGCCCACCTACACCTGCAACCAGCAACTATTGGACGTACTATCTGTCAATCAAATAGTGGTATCCACCCCCCAATACATCCGGTGCTTTATGGTCTATTTGACTCTAAATGATCATAATTTACTAAATGAACATAGACCTCTCCAGAAACTACCAGTGGAGTCGCCCCCTGCTGGCCATTTGAGGGAATACCGGTTTCAACAACTTCTGCATTGGTTTTCTGGACCCGAACTTAACATCCATTTAATATTTAGAGTCTGAGGTTTAATGGAGAAGTTTCAAAGAGGAGACAAAAGGCAAACACACACACACACACACACACACATGACCTTCTCTTCAAAGTGCTGATGTCCAGTTTCTTCCGAACCCCTCCACACTGAGCCAGCAGAGCTCTGCAGAGGAGCCGCCGCTGCTCCTGCTGTTGCTATGAGACAAATGGGAATCTGTCGGGGGAGCAGTCATCGCTCTCCTTCCTTTTCTCAAGCTACAGAAAAACAGTGGTGTGTGCTGTGAAATAAATCATTTTCATCCAGACAGAAAATCTTGCATAGCTCAGAGCCTTGTTGTTAAAATTAGGTTTGTATCCACAAGTCAACGTTTTAAGGGCAACTCGACGGTTCGTTCTTCTTGTTGTTTTGTTCCTCACAGTTGAGATACAGCTCCCACAGAGAAGCACACCCGATGATCTCTGAGTGATTTGGACTGAGGGTGGACTGGCTTCTTTCTGGAAACTTTACTTAACTGCTCTGGAGAGCCAGCGATGCATGACTGACAGACCCACCTGTCCATCACCCTCTCTATCGCCCCCTCACTCATGATCGAGACACCCAGAGACTCGAACTCGCACTCGGAGCAGCAGCTCTCGGGCGTGGAGGTGATGACTCTTCACACTCAGCTGCAAACTGTTGTTGTTACATGATATGGAAATAACACAACTCTAATGTATTCAGCCCAATGTGAATACTTCACATGCTGGATTTATGCCGTGTTACGCACAGGCAGCCATCGTTAGAGGGATCAGGGTTCTTGCTCAAGGGCACTTCAGCAGGGAAAGGGCTGTTGAACTTGTCACCTTCAAGGTTCAGGACAATTTCCACCAGCACATGGCCATCTGGCTGCTATTAGTGAGAAGCTATTAGAGCAAACACACACACACACACACACACACACACACAACCACAACACACGCCCACCAACACCACAACCACACACACAACACACACACACACACACACACACACATAGCAGTCAGACGGCGATCACTGCTACTGGTATCCTTTAAGGGCACTGTCACACTCAACACACGACACACAACCACCACACACAGACAACCCTGTGCCATACAACACACACATTCACGTCATCCACGCTAATGAGCCACCTCAGTGTCATCCAAAAACCGTCTAATCAAATCTGATGGGAAGAGAGCGTGAGTGACAGTGTGTGTGTGTGTGTGTCTGAGTGTGTGTGTGTGTGTGTGTGTGTAGTCCGTGTGTGTGTGTGGTCCTCCAAATTTAGTGGCAGCTATCTGAGCTAAACAGCTGGTGATTGGAGGGGGTACAGCCTATTTTGGAGAGCTTCCCAGACACTCATTCACACACAGACACACACAGAGTGACAGTGGGAGATGGGGAAAAAACTATCCTCTAATATACTACATGCCTCATCGCTTCCCTAAACACTCACACTCACACACACACACACACACACACACTCACACACACACACACACACACACACACACACACACACACACACACACACACACAACACTAAATCACACATTGAACTGTTGACACACACTTGGGCAGAAGCACATGAATAAACAAGGACAAACAGAATGAACACACAATAACAGGCCACCAGAGTCCACAGCAACTACACACACACACAAACACACAAAAGACTGACATGTTCCCAAAAATATTATTTATCTACCAGTGCTTTCACTGAGACTTATAATAACTGTCATATAAAACCATGTTGAAACACAAGCATAGCGTCCAGGCTGAAACTGAACCTGCACAATTGTTGTGTGTGTGTGTACAGTGCTGCTGAGTCATTGTGTTAGTTGTGTGTTGAAACTTTAAAATCACATTTCTATGCAGTCCAGCAGACCAGCAGGTTCCAAACTGGGGCTGCAAATGATTTATTAAACCCCAAAACATAATGTTTAATATGTATTTGTCTCCATCTTGTTATTCTTGGTGATACATTCCCTGCAGATGTGGAGTCAGGTGTGAACATAATGGTTCCACTGTCCAACCAGACACAGAAATATGTCAAATCTAAAATATTTGAATTAAAAATATGAGCAACCATTCTGTCAATAAAGCAGTTATCATTAAATCAGTCAGACCACCTGCATCAGTTCATAAGTCAGTTTATTCACTGGCTCAGGTGAAATGGTTGTTCTGTTGTCATGATCATTAGGCGTAAAACACACAGACACACACACAGACACACACACACACACACACACACACACACACACACACACACACACACACACACACACACTGACAGCAGCAGCAGTCCCTGTGGACCTATTAGTGCTTCTCTGTGTCATCTATCTGAGCTTAAGTTCTCCATTGTTTGCGACACATCACACACACACACACACACACACACACACACACACACACACACACATTACAGATGCTAAGATACAACTATACAACCAGCCCCCTCCACACACACACACACACACACACACTGCGGTACCTGTTTGTTCCTCCGGGGAGCTATATCAGTGTTTAGGAGCAGCCGTTACGGAGGCTAATTAAAACACACTCCTTCCTCGACAGGTTCAATGAAGGAGACACACACACACACACACACACACACACACACACACACAAATGCCAACACACACTAAAGTCAGAAGGTGTCTGTGACAGAGATAGAGGGAGAGGGGGGGGGGGGGGGGGGGGGGGGTGCTGGAGGGTTTGAAAGAAACACAATGAAGGTGTGTGTTTGTGTTTGTGTGTGTGTGTGTGGTTGTGTGTTTGTGTGTGTGTCACAGACAGGTAAACCAAAAGAGACAGCAGTAGGTAGCTGAGGGGCCACACCAGGTGGTGAATATGCCTGTTTGCTTAAATCACAACAAGTTGATTGTGTGTGTGTGTGTGTGCGTGTGTGTGTGTGGCAGATGGTGCGTGACGACTGTATTACTCCCGGCAGCACAGCTGTCCCAGGCAATACAGCCTGGACACACACCTCTTCATCAAGTTAAATAACGGCATAACAACACAACACACACACACACACGCGCACGCACACGCACACGCACACGCACGCGCACACGCACACGCACACGCACACACACGTACACAAACAGCAAACATCAGCGTGGTAAGAAGTTGAACAACCTAAAATGACAGAAACCATCAACAGTGTTCAAACTCAATTTTATTCAAGATAACAGGACGTTTCTTTACGTCTTCATCCGTCTCTACTTCAAACGACTTCAAATGACGAACGACGAAGGAAAAACTCACGGCTAACCTGTTCGTCGCGTACGTTAAAAAATGTTGCGTACGTTTAAAAAAAAAAAGTGAAAATCAATGTAAAGCTTATAAGAGTCACGGATATAAAAACATGATTTTGTCACAAGCTTGACTGACAACAGCGACTGGATGAGTCTGACTACGATGCTACGCCGCTAATTGGGATTATCACGTGACTCAGACATCTCACACCGACAGATTAACACTTCACAAGATGTTAAACAGCACAACAGCCCTGCTCCCACACGGGAGGATCACTCTGCAGCAACCACAGTGATTATGATATTAATACGAGGAGGCGTGCGTCCATTCAGAGCGGCCCACCTGCTCCACCTGGCCAGAATCTATGATGAATTTAGAACATGAACATTACACCGGTGTTGTGTGGGAGTCAAACCTGCGCGTCCGGCTTCAAACAGCTGCTGGATCCAACCCACCAGTCAGGATCCAGTAAATAATTCAAACCCGAATCACAGAACTTTGTTGTTTCAGCAGATTCACCAGCTGAAGCTCGGCAGGAAAAACCAGACAGGTGGTTTTATTCTGACCAGCAGAAGCTCCCAGAATTTAAAATGTGACGCTTGAAGGAAGAAGAAACATTATATTCTGAGTATTGTCGGTATTCAGGTGTAAATATCATTTGTATTTTCCTGGAATCAATCTTTAGCCACAGTCTTTATAGTGTGTCTTTAAAGCTGCTGTCAGACACGTACTGAACTTTCTGTGGAGATGATGCACGTGTGAAGGCGAAGGTCCGAGTGAGAACCTCCGGAGTTCCTGTGGACTTCCTTTGGCTGGTTCCCTCGTGTAACGACCACAGAACATGAAAAACGGATTCTGTTTTGTTTCTCTCTCTTACTTTTATTTAACTTTACTCCACAGGGAAGTTCGTCGTGTTTTCATTCCAACACGAGAGCTGCAGTATCACCGATAACACTCAGAGGAAACGAGTCTGTTAGAATCAGAGACAATGACACAAACATCCTGTGAAAGTGACTTTAATGCGGTTTGAGTCCCGAACACGAGGCAGCGTGTCGTGTTTAATTTGTCGATGCTTTCTTCCATTATAGGAAAAGCCAGTTTCACTTACATCTGTGGAAACCCTGGGAATATTAACGAGCAGCCAGCTAGTGGCCCGAGCCTGATGCATGTAGGTTTCATTAAAGAGCAGCTCAGGTTGTTTTTGAGCTTCTCACCTCTCAGTTATGAATCTGTCTGCCGCTCTCAGCTTCTCCTGCTGGAGCCAGACTTTATTGTACATCATTAAACTCAATTTCAAAATAGTGATTGAACAAAATGTGTTTACACAGTTAATCCTGGACGACAAATAGAAAATAACAAGATATATCGGATTTCAGTTTTGCAAAACATAAATCCTTTGCCATATTAATGTATTAAATTACCAATATTACATAAAGGAAGCGTGACAATATGTGGATTACATCAGACGCCTTCTTTACACCAACGAGTCTAAACTGCAACGAACGTCAGATAGAGACGTAAGATCGGAAAAGACCGAGAAGTCGTATTCTGTGTTTTCGGGGCATCAAATGTTAGAAGACGTTCAATGTGGGGGTAAAATATTAATTCATAATTACATTCATAATTATCATATGAGGTAAAAAAAAAAAGTAATTACCTCCGATATAATCTTTATTGCATGAATGGAGCATTATTATATTATTACATTATGTTAATGGGGAGTTATTGCATTAGTGAAAATCTCCCTTATCTGTCGTGCCTGACATTTACATTCTGCACCTGCACTTTGCTCATCGCTTTCCCGAAGTTCCATGCAAGTGGATCAGAACCCTGAAGATGTGACGCTCACAGCCGAAAGCAAAGCTGCTGCTCCGTCATTAAAACGACCCGCGACGCGAACGGGATCCGCGTGTGGGTCGATACGCAGGTTGAGATGCAGCGAGCTACACGGAGAAGTTGTTAGCGAGTCTAATTAGGTGAATCAGAAGGAAGTGACAGTCGGTGCTGCTGCTGCTGCTGTGAAGCTGAATCTGTGATCTTTAGACCACAGTGAGCCGCGGAGATGGGAGATAATTTAAATGTTCAGAGCCCGGAGGCTTCGGAAGCTGGTTTCATGTCACGTTAGGGGAGTGTGTGTGTGTGTGTGTGTGTGTGTGTGTGTGTGTGTGTGTGTGTGTCTGTGTGTGTGTGTGTGTGGAGGGATACTGTACTCATCCTCTCTGAGTCACAGGCAGCCAATTATAAAAACCCGACGGCCACCTCTCCTCCTCTCTCTCCATCTGCCTCACTCATTTCCTACCTCTCTCGCCCTTCCTGTCTCATCCTCCATCTCTGCCTTATCCTCCTCTCTCGCTCTGTTTCTTATCTTTGCCACTGCCTTCCCCTCTTTCTCACCCTATATATAAACCCCCGCTTCATTAATAAACCCCCGTTGAGGTAAAAACCAGTGGAGTAACTGAGGAGACAGAGGAGGGAAGGAAAGAAAAGGAGATGAAAGCTGGGGAGAGGTGAAGAGTTGAGAGGAGATAAAAGCCGAGGAGAAGAGGATATGAAAGCAGAGAGAGGAGCGGTGGAAATGAGAAGAGGGCAGATTAAATTAGATTAGTTTTGACTCTATTCATGCCTAAATGGAAATTTAATTTACACGACGGGAGGTGCATTAGAACAATAATTCACCCCAGTTCAGCAACATTTCCTGTTTCCACTCCTTCTCCTCGGCTCCTATTAAGAGCATCGGCTCGAGTCTGTTTGCTAAACGTTGTAATAAACGCTCGGCTGTCGTGTTTAACCCTGAGCTACAGACTCATCGTGTTAATGAGGGAACAAATGGAAGAATCCCTCTGCTGCAGAAAAATCTGAATATTAGAATCACATCTTTTATTCCATATCACTCGGGGAACATCTGGTACAAACAGGATTTTCCTTGGGAAAGTTTTGAATAGTTCACTTGTCAAAGTCATTATAAGGAGACGTGATGTGTTTCCAGCGTTTCTCTCGTCCAGTGTGTTTCTGTGAAGTCAGTGGCGAGCTCCAGAAAACACTGCAGCTCCTGAGGGAACTATTCAAGGTCTGGTTTGTACTGACGCGTCATCATGACATCACGACAGCAGCTCGTGTGACACGCCCCCTAACAAAGCCCCCTATGTACCGTTAGCTGTTCGTTCAAGTTTTAACGTTTAAATGTTGCTCACATTTAAAAATAAATTCTCCTGACGTTGTCGCCTCGCCTCCATTAGCTCTTTGAAAAACCGTTCGTCACTGAATCGCAATGAATCATGGGATATGTTGGGGCCACAGCTACCGAGAGCGGGGGGGGGCAACGTTTCCTACGTGCACTGAGAGACGGTGGACCAATCACAACACAGTGAGCCAACTGGCCAATCAGAGCAGACTGGACTTTGTAGGGAGGGGGGGGGGGGGGGGGGTCTTAAAGAGACAGGAGCAACAAGGAATTGGACGAGTTTCCCTTTCACACATAAAGAATCGTTCACATGACAGAAAATAGCAAGACAGAGGCTGAACAGAGGAGCTGCAGCATTGGAGGAAAGTGATCTTATCAAGATGAATGAATCTGAACGAGAGCAGAACATGTTGCGTATCTTTAAGTGTAATGTATGTTATCACGACTGGAAGCTGGTTGGGTTTTGTCAGATAAGTTAATACGTACTGGGTCACTGTGGAGCGATCATTAAACTGGCCGACACACGGAGGCCTCACGTTGGTTTGCATCAACAATTTTAATTATCATTTTATTGTAACTTTACCTGGAGGAGAGAAAAGAGCTGCAGCTTTAATTCCCTGAGTCAGTGACGCGTGTCATAAAGCAAAAAAGTAATTTGAGGAAGTCTTTCCTCCGCTCAGTTTTCCAGAGCAGCTCAGTCGACCTCGCGTCGCGGCGAGGGCGGCGCCCCGTGACTCATGTGGCGCACGTCACACAAAACAAACACAGCCTGTGTTCCTCCCAGATTTACTGTCCAATTTACCATGCTTATCTGTAGATCCAAGGGGAAAATAATGAGTCACCACGCTGCGAAGCTGGATGAGGCTTCAGAGCTGGCATCCACAGCACTATCGGAGGTTTCATTAATAATTTACAGCGCAGCCTCCACAGTCCCTGACCCAGAGGAGGAGGAAGAAAACTAAACAGATGCTCAGACACGGATTCAACCCACAACTAATATTTCAAGAGGGGAA
>CM031689.1:1603080-1635580 GCA_006182925.3 Reinhardtius hippoglossoides
ATCGGCCGAAGATACGAGGGAAACTCATATTCTGCTGGTTTCTGACTCTCGACCACGTCCACTTTATTACAGTGCTGGACTTGATTAGAGGGAATTAACGATGTGCAGCCCTGAGCGAGCAGAGGTCGAAGCCTCTGTCACCGGGGGGGCAGATCGATGCTCAGTTAGCCACTGACAACGCAGCCTGTTAACTCCGCCGCCGACGCACACAGACGCACACAGACACACACAGACGCACACACGCACACACACTCACAGACACACACAGACACACACAGTGGTCTGCACCGCTGAGGAGTCTAAATGTCAAAATGCAACGATCAGGGATTATTGTAAATGTCATATTAAGAAGAAATATACAATTCGATGGCTGATGAATCACGAGCAGCTGAGAGTTTTCTCGTCGGCGCAGGAAGATAAACGCGTGAATCGTTCGATGAGTCAAAGTTCACGAGAGAGCATTTCTCTCCCACGTGTAGAAAACATTTCACAGATTTTTTGTCGTAGCTGCACGAGGACGCTTCCCGGTCAGCTCGCTCTAATTAGGAATCACGGGTTTGCTCAGTATTCCATCGCAGCCGATTACATTACGATATATTACAAGATCAAGCTGCGACGCAATAATTAAGATGATTTTGTGAATATCAGCTTCGTACTTGAGCTTTGTATCGTTAGGGGCCCGGTGAAGCGTTGACACGTTGCACATTTAATATTCATCAACGTAAGTGAAGCTGGCGATTCTGAACATTAAATCAGATTCAGGCAACGTTTAGAGAAAGTGACTGAGATCAAGGGAATCTGGTGTGTTGGACGAGTGCAGAGACGGACTGGGTCACGTTCTGCTGGCAGAGAAAACAGTTTCTCGTCTTACCACAAGACATGCTGTCACCCCCCCGAATATAGAACCGACACACACACACACAGAAGGCCCGGTGCATCTTGAAATAGCCGTCAGTCTGCTGGGTCCAGACAGCCGTGCACCGCAGCTCCGTGCAGGACTCTGACAGCTGCACTCGGGCTCCAGCAGGTGATCGGTGCTTGCATTTTCAAACAGGAATATCTCTGTCATATCAGACACGACGCCCTCGTGTAATTGTGAATCAGATCATTGTGAAGAAGCTGATACCTCAGCTGTTTTCAGACGTACGGACGACGTGAAGAACGCAGCAGGAGATCGTCGCCTCTGTCGCCTGTTTAGTCAAAGTTTACTAATATTGCTTTTACTTTGTGGACAAATCGCTAAAGAGGAAGTGATTCTATGAATGTGCAGCATCCGTGAATATTTGTATCATATTTGACACGGTGATTAAAAATTCATCAAATCATCAAAAATGTCCGATGGGACAGATCTTATTGCCCGACTGCTACAGAGCCTGTTTTGTATTAATATTGAACGTATCGTGTCTCTGATTTTAAACTGCACTTCCTTGGACCGTTAACAAGACACAAGCCGAGTGTGAAGGAGATGAGATGAACGGTTCTGGAGATGTAAGAGCCACATACACACAGACACCACAGACTTATAACACATAATGAGATTTAACTCTAAAAGTTCATGTTGCTGTTCCTGGTTTTTACAGAGCATCCAGCAGTGCAACGTGCCGGCTGAACGAGGCAGCTGAGGAAAGACTGAGTCGTCTCTCCTCCTCCTCCTCCTCCTCCTCCTCCTCTCCTCCTCCTCCTCTCCTCCTCTCCTCTCCTCCGCTGTCCTCGCTCTTAACCAGATATGCTGACGTCCATTGAGGACAGAGAGCATGAACGGGACGAGAAGACACGAGCAGCAGCACCTCCTCAAAACAACCCCCCCCCCCCCCCCCACCCTACGCTTCCTCTCTCTCTCGTCTCCATCTCCTCCTCTCCTCCCCATGCTCTGATGCCATGCCGCGATCTCCTCTCTCCTCCCTCTCCTCCTCTCCTCTCCTTCTCCTCGCTCTATTACCCGTCTCTCTTCTGACTTTCCATTAACGCTACACCACATTACAACTTGAATAACACCCCCCGCTCCCAGTTTCGCTCCAGGCACCCGGTTCCCTTTCTGTCCAATTCAGAAAATTACAATCCATGAATTTATAGAAGACTGAGATGTGGATGGAATGGTGTTATTATTATGATCACCTCCGTCAGTGATCCTGGCTCATTTGCTTTCATTTTTATTTTATTCCTTTTCCTTCTGCTCCTAATCTCTCGCTGAATGATGTACAGTCGACTCTCAGCTTCCTCACGAACGTATAAAGTTTAACGTCCAGAGGAGAAACCACCGTCTGGGTGATGAATGCGAGGTCGCTATCAGAGGTCGGAGGTGACACTGATCTATAAACCGACTACAGCTGTGTCCCAGCGATTAGCCGGACCCATTTCAGAGGTGAGACATACGTCCTTCCATTCCCAGTGGGTGGATCTGTCTGGATTCCTCGTGCGTCAGTGAACAAGCTAACGAGCTAGCTACGCCGTGACTACGTAAAGTAGCAGCAAAGTATTTAACGAGGTGACGATAAGTTGGAAATCCTCCGTAGAACAAGCTGACGTAGGCCACACCATCACAGGCGAGTAGATCAAGTCCTCGAGGAGCACTCTGATGGAGATTTAAAAAGATTTGATTATATGGATTTCAGTTTAATCACAAACATGTCGCTGTCCTTCAAGCTGTCAGGGGGAGTTTGGGGTTCAGCATCTTGCTCGAGGTACGACCCGCTGTGCACCCTGAGCCGCAAACCGTTCGTGAGCCTGTTTTCCAAGTGAGATCAAACCCTTCCTGATTCCTGACTTTGTTTCAAGGTAAACAAGTTGTGACTATAAAGGAAATGATATCAATGCTTTGGTTTTCATACAAAGTGCATCGGTAATTCTCATTAAACATAACTGATGTTTTTATGCAGCATGAATCCACACAGCGCTGCAGCAGCATTAGACCCAGATCATTCAGCTGCTGAGATTAGATGAAATCAGATTCATGTGGATTTCAGTGAATAAAGAAAAAGTGTTATGATGCAAAGATATTTCATGATGTCTTTTAACCTTGTTTTTACACAGAACTTTTATTTATCTATCTTATATTCTGTATACGGCATCTATGTGTTTTCAAGCAGCAGAAATATTTCAAATTTAAATCCCCAAACTAAATTCACTAAATACAAATCTCCCCTTTGTCCTTCCTGTCAGTTCTCAATGCTTTTTCTATTTTCTATTCTGGTTTATGTGACCTCTGACCTCTGACCCCCCCAAACTACCCACTCTCACTTTGTATAGGCTGACCTGAGATCTGAACCTTTTTTCTGCTGGTAGAGTTAAAAAAAAATAAAAATACAAAAACCGCAGGCTCAACGTTCGAAAGTTGAAAATGTCACAAAACAACCCAGTGTGTGTGTGTGTGTGTGTGTGTGTGTGTGTGTGTGTGTGTGTGTGTGTGTGTGTGTGTGTCTGATAACTCGTGTTTGACAAAGTCTTCACACCCGAGCGAGCCACTTAAAAGCCAGTCAGCTAAATGTAATGTGAGGCGATGTTTCACTCGACTAGAGCATCTATATATTTCACCACGCTCGATTTCAGCTGATGAACGCTCGACCTCCGCCGTTAGACGCCGTGATGATCCATCTGCATTCTGGGTATTTCTCAGCCGTCGTTATTAATCACTCGGAACAAGGAAACCCCCCCCCCCGCTCGCTCTCTGCACTTCCTGCTCTGTTTGTTTTATTTGTGTCTGTGTGAGTTTACAGGTATACACACTGTGTGTAATATCGAGGTGTATATAACAAACCCAACATGGTAATGGACTGTATTTATATAAAGCTTTCAGTCCTGTTGACCACTCAGAGTTCACACAGTCACAACACACGCTTCTATACGCAGCCCTTTTTGCCATCAGGGGGAAAATTGGGGTTCTTGCAAACACTGTCTTGCACGACAGGATCGAACGGCCGAGCTTCTGGCCGACGGACGACCCTCTCGACCTCCTGAGCCACAGCCGCCCACGACCTCGTGGAATTTCACAATCACAAAAAACTGGATCACAACAAGAACAAACTGCAGGAGAGCCACGCAAAAATATTTCAAGAGATCTCTGAAAAATTTAGCAAGTATGACGAATACATTATGGAGCGCTGCACAAAAGTTGGGAATTTAATGGGTTATTTAATCCTGCTTAGGGCGTCAAAAAGGCGTGTGTGTGTGTGTGTGTGTGGTGTGTGTTGTGTGTGGTGTGTGTGTGTGTGTGTGTGAGTGTAAGTCAGGATCCATATGAGCCTGTTCAGCCTGCTCTCTGTGCACTTCATCATGCTGAGCTGGAACATATTGCAGTTGTTCGACAAAAGCCGGGAGGAGGAAACAAATTCAGGCTGAAATTCTCTAATCGTTACAGAACAGCCAAGTGAAGCAGCCCGTCAGTGTGTGTGTGTGTGTGTGTGTGTGTGTGTGTGTGTGTGTGTGGTGTGTGTGTGTGTCTGTGATGTCGACTTCAGCTCCGTGTCGCTTTGAGTATCTGATTAGTTTGTTGTTCCGGGCGTCTGCTCCGTCACCTGTG
Source organism: Reinhardtius hippoglossoides (assembly GCA_006182925.3). Lineage (NCBI taxonomy): Eukaryota > Metazoa > Chordata > Actinopteri > Pleuronectiformes > Pleuronectidae > Reinhardtius > Reinhardtius hippoglossoides. Next base: position 1,607,597 of record CM031689.1, read on the forward strand.
TTCATTTCCCCCTTTGTTCACCGGCTCGCTCTCTTGTTCATGTGTGAATCATTTATCTGATCCTGTTAATCTCGATAACTCTTCATTATTTTCTATGTTGTCTCTTATTGTGTGTGTTGTGTGTGTGTTGTGTGTGTGTTTGTCTTTTCCCTTTTGCTTCTTCAGCTGAAAGTTGTTATTAGTGAACTCTGCATCACGCTGCTCGGAGAACAGAAGCCCGACAGCTCCGAACTGCAATAAAATCCCTTCTCAACAGTGTGTGTGTGTGTGTGTGTGTGTGTGTGTGTGTGTGTGTGTGTGTGTGTGTGTGTGTGTGTGTGTGTGTGTGTGTGTGTGTGTGTGTGTGTAGGTGGATGTTTACTGCAGTGTTTTACTTGTAATTCTCAACAGCTCAGCAGGGGAGACTGATGGTACGTTTGTGTGTAATTTTGTGCATTTTCTGGATTGCGTGCGTGACTGAGTGAGTGTGTGTGTGTGTGTGTGTGTGTGTGTGTGTGTGCGTGCGTGCGTGCATAAGGAGTTGCAGGGCATCAGCGTGAAGTTACATCCAGCTGTTTGCAGGATCATCAACACTAACCCTGCACCGCACAAGTCTAGTGTGTGTTTCCACTGAAGAACCTTTATGTATATTAGTCGTGATGTATTTTAGATAAAGTGATAAATTCTCTCTCCACTTGTTAGAAGCTCTGTTTTAAAACCAGCGCGTTGTGTGTTCAAGAACTTACAATTAAATTGATACACAAACACGTCTGTGACAACAAACTGGTTCATGATATTGATTAATTGGGATCAATCTATTTTTCTCTCTCCACCTTTTCAGATTCCTTAAAAACACACACGGCTGCAGGGATCAGGAAGTATTGACCGACTCCGGCTCAATTAAAGAGAGGAGAGGAGAGGAGGAGGAGGAGGAGAGGAGGAGGAGGAGGAGGAGGAGGAGGAGGAGGAGGAGGAGGAGGAGGAGGAGGAGAAGAGAGAGAGGAGAAGAGGAGGAGTAGGCGGGAAACAAGGAAGAGCAGTACACCCAGGAAGATGAGAAAAAGTTGACGTAACAATGATGTTTCCTTTGGGGACACAATGGTTGACAGGCACTTAACAACAGCCAATCAATGACGCGATCAATGTGCGACCGGACTAATCATGACAACCTCCGTGACACACACACACACACACACACACACACACACACACACACACACACACACACACACACACACACACACACACACACACACACACACACACACACACACACACACACACACGTCATTCCACGGCCTCCTCTCAAAGCCCAGTCATGGTAGATGATGCGTGAATTTCACATTAAACTGTGACATAAGTGCAATATGATGACGATTATTATCATTAATATTATACATCCCAGCGTGTCATTGAATTGAAACATTGATCTGTTCCATGCGTGTGCAAACTGAGGCCACGATGCGTGACGGTGTAAACACGGATCGATTGTGCATGTGATGCTGCAGAGTGACAAAGGACTCGCTCTGTTGTTCTTAATGAGGTTTGATTTTTCATTTTAACGTTTACAAATTTAACAACAGTCAATCTGCGTTAAATCCTGAACAGACATCACGAAATACCACTTTAAACTTGTTCTCTCCTGAGAGTCTGAAGCTTCCTGTGTTGGTTCCATCGTTTCATCTGATCTGCTAGTTTTGGTTTCACTTCGTAATTTAGGGACTAAAGAATTCTGTCTGACACACGTCCTGTGGTCATCACCTACGTGGGCGGAGTCTCCTGTACTTGACTCTGATTGGTTTGCTTCTCTGCTTCTCTACTTTGTGATGACATTACTTTTCTTTTAAAGACACTTTTTCCTCCGTCAGCTTTGTGTGTTTCTACTGAGAGACACAAAACCCCACACGGCACAATGGACCCAGCCGAGCACAGCCCGGCAGCAGCAGCTCTGTGTTGGACTGTTTCAGGCTGGACTGCTTCTTTAAGTTTCACCATCCAACCCTGAAATATATGAGGGCTTAAAAACTCTGTCTTTAATCTGCTTCCTCGTCCTCTTCCTCTCCATCTCGCCTCCACCGCTGAAGTGGATTTAAGGAGGTGAAATCAATGAGACATCCGAGCTCCACTTGGCTCCAGCGTCTCGAGGAGAAGCTCTGTTTTCTCCCTGTGACTCTTTACAAAGAGCAAAACACAAAAGAGAACAGGAGTCTGAAGAACACCCACAGCGGCAAAGACGAAAAAGAAAAATGTTCCGTGTCAATCCAGCGTCGGTGAAGCAGAACGAGAGCCAAACAAATCTAATCAGGTCTCAGAGCAGATACAGTTGTAAAGCCGTCTGCTCCCTGATTGTTTCGACACGCCGCCGGAGCGTCTGGGAGACGGAGCGCGGCGGTTAGCCGAGATGCTAGCAGCCGGTAAAGCCGCTTAGCGTCACTGTCACTCTGCGCTCTTGTAGAGCGCCGGGGTGCTTCAGAGCTCAGGTTCCACATCAGCAGATTACCCACAATACACCAAGGGGGATTTCTTCGCCTCACAGAGAGCTTCCTGCCAAGGTTTGTGCTGTTTGTGAGATTCAGTGTAAACTGAGGTATCTGGCGGAGGAACTTGGACCAGAGAGCTCGGGATTTAACATCAGAGGACGAATGATTCAAAAGAGTCAAAACGTGTTACATCCATATGTCCCTGCCTCTGTTTAACTGAATCTAAGGTTTGTGCTGTCGCTGCAGAACTGAGCTGGAACAACAGCAACACATCCTCCACATCGTTCAGGTGCGAGGTGGAGAGCGGATTGTTCTCACATCCACTTCTCTGGACGTTCTGCAGACTTCATTCTCGGGGGCTCGCCCTCTACGTTCACACAAACACAAACACCTCCTCCAGGAGCTTTCATTTCTGAGAGCAGCGACAGCACCTTCAAAGTTTTTAGAGGTCAAATGTGCGTCTTCAAATCCCGGCTGTCATCCAGATCAAGGCCTCGAGGAAGTTCAGCGTTTCCTCCGTCTGCTTTGGATTCCAGACTCTGATCAAATCAACGAGCTCGTCGGGGGGGAAATCAAACTGATTCAGTGTCAGAGGTTTGTTCCTCGTTGTGTTTTCTCCGGGGAGCGTCAGTGTGGGAGGCTCCGAAGCTCCGATGCACTGACGAATGTTTAGCTGCGTGTTGTGAGTCATGGAAACATGACTAAGTGCTTGACTGAGTGTGAAAGGACGCTGACGCCAGTGTGCACACATAACACGCACAGTCACACTTATAACACACACACACACACACACACAGGGGCGAGGTTACTGGGTGACTGTGTGATCCAGTTAGTCAGACGTGATCAGACACTGGGCCCAGTGGACCGTCGATTACCACAGCGCAGGCTCATCTCCGGTTGCCGATGGTTACGAGGAGGTTGCCTCCCATCGCCCGTCAAAACAGAGAGACTGACAAACGCGTGCGCAGCGGTGTGTTGTCGGGCCGCGTGAGAGACAGGATCATTTACACACCTTCAATGTCACCACGTCAAACTGGAGACATTCATCTCGGGGATGAGTCGAGCATGGAATCACAGACAGATCGTTTCACATATTCCATTTCTACAAATCCACGTTTCATTTATTCCATTTTTGCATTTTCATCATCCTTTCGTAGTTATTAGTCAATAAATCTCATCTATCGTTGCGTTGTGTGTTCTTTTGAAGTGAGACTTTATGTTTCGAGACAGATTGTTAATTAAATCCACTTATCTCCTGAGACACAGTTTAAACACTTTAAGAGGTTTTTTTCCAGACTGAAACTGATTCGCTGACACGATATCCACTGGCTGCAGTCTGCTAAGTTTCCAGAGTCGCCTTTCTAATCTATAGGTGGTGAATATTAATATATTTGTGTATTTGAAGGATTGTAATGTAGCGTGATAGTGTTCTCTTATCAGAGCATCGTCAAACTTCCACTCTGTCGTTTTCTGTCTCTGCTTTGTTTCTTTCACACCATTCATCTTTTAACGCACAGCTCATTTGTTCTGTTTTTCCCGTTGTCTCGCATTAGAACACTTTTCTTTTTGTCGTACGCAGTTCTTGTTGCCATATCAACCCAGTGTGTCGGAGCGTGGAGCACGTTTCCTCTCCGTCCTGCATCAGCCCATTGTCTTCATGCTTGGATCTAATCCCTGCGGTGGAGCGGCTGTCGGGCTTAGAGACTGTCAGTCTGTCGGAGAGCAGACGGAGGGAGGTGCCATTGTTCACTGAGATAATAGCAGAGCACTGGAGTGGAGTGTTTTACACACACACACAGACACACACCCAGACACACACAGACACACACACACACAACAGCTTCTCGAGCTCTGCATGTGGCAATTATCGCTCTTCTCAGCAGCTTGTGGCATCTCCCTCGTTTCCTCCTCCTCCACCTCCTTTCCTCCTAATCTCCTCTTGACTTTTCCTCATCCTTCTCTCACTTCATCTCTCCATCTTTCCCTTCGCCTCCCCTCACGCTCCTCCACATCTGAGAAAGACAACCTCACAACCTGGATAATCTGCAGGTTCTCCACACCTCTCCGGTTCCCACGTTCTCAACCTGAACACCAGTGTCTTAATGCTGCAGTTTGAAGATTATTGTCAAATTCAGATGGGAAAGGAAGGAGAGACTGTATAAAAACATGTCAGAGCCACGTCTCTGTGGGGAAACATTACCTGGAATCTGTCTCTGCTACTTTCCACAGACTGAGGCTGAATCTGAAGCAACTAGAAAAGACAGCAACACAAGGAAATACAGTCCAGTTTATTGTCTGCATCCAAACTAATACGTTTCAGTTTTAAAACCAAAACATCTGTTAAACAACCAACACAATCTTCACACCCAAGTTCACAGCGTTTCAAAATAAAAGCTCTGTAATTCCGGTCACTATAGAGCATTGCAGCAACAAGATGAATGTTGTGCTTTTACTTTACAGACAAACAGGAAGTGATTCTGTGAATGTCGTTGCCATGACAAAGATCTAAACCCGTCCTGGGTCTGTGTCTCCGATAATCCTATTCAAATGATCTTTTTAATATATATTATATATTAAATGTATTACGTGTCACAAACCCATGACCACTAAGAACACACGTGACGAGTGTGAAGCCAATTTGATGAACAGTTCTAGAGATATATACGTTCTACGTTAGTAGATATATAAACTCAATTCAATAACTGAAATTCAATAATCTGAACGTTCCTGTCCGGATACAAATCTCTCCTCTAAATATGATTATAATGGAAACGTTAACACCATCTTAAACAACGTATAAGTTACACCTGCACACATCCTCAGTCTCCCGCTGTCTGTGCTTATGAGTCTTGCTGCATTTCCAGATTTCCTCTCGCCTGCAGGCTTCAGGGAATCCAGCTCAGCATCTCCAGGTCAAAAGCTTGATTGTCTAATCTTTAGGTTATCGTCTTCCCGCTGGGAAAATAACAGACCCGGAGCCTGTTCTCCAAACATGCTGAGCTTTCTCCACTGGAGCTCGGCTGCAGAGCGGCAGCCTGCCAGCAGCTCCGGGTCCAGGTGTTTGTGTACGACACTACCCAGAGATCGCCTGTTAATCAAAGAGTCCTGGATCTTCTTCCTTTGAGTTGCTCTGGAGGTTTTTACAAACACAAGCTCACGCAAACTAAACCGTTTACAATCTGTTTCTTATGAATAACATTGTATTTTTCTGACAGATGCTTTTTTATGTCAAGCAAAACAAAAGAGTTATAAAGTGAGATAAGGCAATAATCGTTGTTTTCTCAACGACGCGTTTATTTCCGCAGCGCTTCTTCAGCTGAGGAGTAAAACCAGGTGAATCTGAGAATAACAACATAACACTCATATCTACAGAAGCTTAATAAAGGAAACGAATGAAGCATCAAGAAATCAAAACTGGGTTTACTTTTGCTGTAATTGGATTTTCCTCATTTAAATGATGATTTCGGTCATTTGATAAAATGTAACACTGGTGCATTTAAAAGCTTGTTTCCACATGAAGACATTCCTGCTTGTGATGTAATGCAAAATACATAAACAGTGATATTCATCCGGACTCACGACACGTAACAACATGTATTTATTCAGAAGTAATGTGAGTGAGAGAGGGTTTCTGCTCGGGGAGGAGCTGCAGCCATCAGAGGTAAACGCTCCTCCGCCACACCATCAATTCCAATTGCTCCATTTCTGTGTCTTATCACATTCCCCTCAGCCTCTGACGGCTGCTTCCTCTCACTTTTTCTTGCTCTTCCTACAAACACCTTGAAATTTCCACCGAATGTTCCCGATCAGGAACGAGGCCAAAGTGTAGGAAGCCCCTCGGTGGGTCTGCAGCGGAGGAGAAGGTGTTTCTGAGAAAACTGAACCTCAGCGGCTTCAGGATTCCACTGCTGTTTTTCATTTCTCCGCCGGTTCCCTGCTATCGCTCTTCCTGCCAAGCGCTCGAGATCCACAGCTACATAGAAACTAAGTTAACGGATAATCACATAACAGCAACCCCCCCTCACACACACACACACACACACACACACACACACACACACACACACACACACACGCACACACACACACACACACACACACACATACCATCCAAGATAAATGAGCACTATCAGCCCCCTACCTCACTTCTAACAGATTAATGTGTAAGCGTATCCCTGGTCCCCCTCCTACACACACTTCTCACTTTCACTGTCACACACACACACACACACACACACACACACACACACACACACACACACACACACACACACACACACACACAGCCGCCTTATGTCAGCTCAACAGCAAATTTCCCTCCTCCAGAAACGCAGCAGATGATGCAGGCGATCGACGCCGTGCACACTTACGCACATTAGCATGTACGCATATGGACGTGCAGAAACACTGGCGCTCAGCTCGAGACACACGGCGCTGGAAGCAGCAGACAAGCTCGGGTTGAGTCAACATCGTACATCCCATCGTGCCGACACATTTGATCCTCCCCTGTGCTCATCGCCACCACCAGCTGCAGCAGTCGCCATCCAGGACTTTGTCATGTTCCCAGAATCTGAACAAACAGCCGCCCACGCGCAGCCTCCTGTTAGAGAGCTGGGTCAACACGAGCCGCCTGGTAACCTTTAATAATCACAGCACAGCGGCTGGGAGGGAAATGGAGTCCGCTGGATCTGTTTGTATTAAGCTTTCATCGACTTCTGTAGCTTTCCACTTCAATTAAAATATAGAAAAGAACCAGAGCAGTTTCAGTCTGCATACATCGACCTTGACCTTTGACCTTTGACCTTTAACCCCCCAAATCTAAACAGGAAATCCGTCCGTCTAACTGAACATTTCTGCCAAATCTGAAAGGATTCTCTGGCGTTAAGATCCCCAGTTCACGAGGACATCACATTCACCAGAACAGGACGGACGGACGGACAACCTGAAACCGTTCGGCCTCCAGCTGGTGTCGGTGGTTCGGAGGCGTGACAATAACAGAAGTTAACCGAACAAACTTTCCCCAACTTCACACGACCCAAATTTAAATTCTCGTCACGATCCCAAACTTTCTACGCATATCAAATGTGTCAGGTTGAATTTGAGGGAGGAAATATGTATAAATTCCTGCACCGCACAGCTCGAATATCTCCGTCTGAAGTAAAAACAAAAAGGCCCGAGGCATGAATATTCAACTGGGTGGAATTAAGGTTTAGGTACACACACCACAGACTGACTGTGTTTTTAAAATGTAATGTGAGGAAGAAATTCCATCAGTCAAGACGTGAAGCAAATAAATTGGGAATATGGGGTCATGGCACCATGAAATACATTCAGGAACATAAAGTGAAATTCCCTCTGTAAACACGTGTAAACCTGTTAAATCGTTCATCGGAGCGAGACAGGAAACGCTCTGATGTAATCCAGTGAAAAACATCTGGGCTGATACTCAACGAACTTTTGACAAATCGAAACCCACCAGAAATAAACGGTACAATGTAGAAAGTGTGAGAGGAGATCAAAGTGCTTACCGTGTGTGTCTGTGTGTGTCTGTCTGTGTGTGTGTGATCTCAGCCCGGCTACACTGGACCTCTGCTTTCCACGAGTGGCTGGTGTTTTTTTATCTGACCGAATGTGTAAAGAAGGCTGCGGCCGTCAAAGCGGCGTCTGCTTATCTTCCTGCGAAGCCTCTTCTCCGACAGATGAGGCCGGCGCCGCGCTAAGAGGATTTCTATTTTGGTGTTTAATTTAATTTCTCAGCAGACAGACGGATTGTAATTTGGTGGTTTCTCTATGAAAAACGTGTTTGGTTTCATAATCTAAATTAGGGGATTAATCACGAGCCCAGAGAGCTGCTGCAGAGCCACCGTGTGTGTGTGTGTGTGTGTGTGTGTGTGTGTGTGTGTGTGTGTGTGTGTGTGTGCGTGTGTGTGTGTGTGTGTGTGTGTGTGTGTGTGCGCGTGCGTAATAAAGACATTCCAGCGGAGGTCGAGTCAAACACGCTGTCACAGGTTGTGCACCTTTCACCACACAGGCGTCATATCTTCACAAAACCCATTTGCATCCTACACGATGATTAAAACAGTGAAACAGCAAAGAGAGAGTGTGAAGTGTTTTTTGTGTTATAGATGAATCTGTGTGTACTCGTCACACGTTTGCGTGGTGTGTTATTATGTTGTGTTGTGTACAGTGGTGTTAAAGTGAGTACATTTCTGTCTTTTCATTTTGAGGAGAACGTTCCAGGAGCAGCTCCACAACCCCCCGAACCTTCTGCTCCTCTCTTGTTCTCATGTTCTCATTATTTCTCTGCGTCCTGAGAGCGTCTGAAAGTTCCCACAGCTCGAGACTCGAGGGTCCTTCAACCTCTCAACCATCATTTACATTTGAAAGAAAGAGGTTTGAGTACTTCCTCCACCACTGGGTGTGTATGAATCTGCGTCTTTGTTGTGTGTGTGCGTGTGCGTGTGTGCGTGTGTGCGTGTGTGTGTGTGTGTGTGTGTGTGTGTGTGTGTGTGTGTGTGTGTGTGTGTGTGTGTGTGTGTGTGTGCGTGTACGTGTGTGTGTGCGTGTGTAGTACCTGTAGTGTCTCGTGTCTCTCAGGGCTCGGTTGCTGGGGATGCGTTCGCTCTCCCTCTGGTTGAAGGCGTACAGGGTGTACGGGTCGTCGCCGGGCTTCCAGCGCCGAGCGCTCAGGTAACTCCGCTCGTCGAAACCCTCCAACATGTCCTCCCACTCCGCATCCGAGATCTGTCAATCAACCCGTCACCATCCATCAGTCTCCTGATGTTTCACTTCAAACATTTCTAAGATATTGAATTTACTGATAATACTTCATTTGTAATCATTTACATAAAAACAGTTTAAAGTACGGAGCAAATTTAGTTTTGTTTCAGCCGATAAATCAATAATCTAGATCGACCAGTGAGTTACCAGAGATTCAGTTTTATTAAAACCACACTTATGAATAAATGGAAACTGTGAGAATGTTCCCTCGGGTTTTGTTGACGAACATTTTCTTTGCTTCAGTCATAAGAGCAGATGACAACTGTGTGTGAGGTTTAGTCATAAATGTCACATTCTGCGTCTCGGATTCTAACCTGTGATTATCCACCGAGGAAGTGTGTGTCTGTGTGTGTGTGTGTGTGTAGCTGTGTGTGTGTGTGTGTTGAGTTGTGATGTCCACAGCGAGGACCTTCTAAAAGCATCCAGGGAGCTTTTAAAGGTCATTTTACTTGAAGAGGATTTAGAGAGGTGTTTAACTTCCTGTTCTTTTCGTATTTAACAGGATGAAATCAAATTGTGGATTTCTCTGAGTTTGAACATCGTTGATGTTTGGATGATGTGAGAATACAAGCCAACACGATATATGGATCTGTATATACATATACACATTATATATGTATATGTATCTATGGTTGTTTTTCTTCCACATCAATAAACTATTTGTTTAGAGATCCATCACGTTCCAGAAACACAGCAACAGAAACACAAGTAAAGGTTGGGATGGGATGAGCTGGTTCTCAGTCTCCGCAGGTCGACTGTCTCGCCACAGTGAATAAATGGAAATCAATACGACTGCCTCGCAGCTAGGAAATCAACAACTGAATTTATGGTGCGCTTTTGGGAAATGGGCTCCGATAATGTAAAACACATGCGGGTTGCAGCCGATAGCCTGAAGGCGCGAGCCGCGTACGACCCTTTAATATGCTAATCAGTGAGAGTCCGTCCTCCTGCGACGGGCCCCTCCGCAGAAACCCCCCCGACACTTCCCCCGAAAAAATACAAACGTCATAAAGTGAGAAATGAAAAAGTTAACGTGGCACATAAATCCCGTTCGGCTCCGAACAGCTGGCGGAGAAAAGCACAAGGTGGCGACGGATTTAAAAATAAGACGACTACAGCTTTCTGTCTGTCGGAGCTCTGCTGTGAGTGTGTCTGTCGTTTAGAAGAGTGTCTGTCGTTTATGAGAAGGTACAGACGCCCGTGTGCCTGAGTGTTATTAGCCTACTCGTGTTGTGGGGACAAATAGCAAAGACCCCATAACGTAAAATCACAGAATCACTTAAGGTGAAGACAGAAGTGCTGCACTACCCACAATCCTCGGGTGTAATAGCGAGTGCCTTTGATTCGCTGTTACCATGGAAACCACGAAAACTCTTTGGCTACACACAATGGAAGTCAATGCAAAGTCCTAATAATGATAGCTGTGCAACCCTGTGTGTGTGTGCATGCAGTGTGTGTCCTTTATGAGTGTGTGAGCTTGTCGGTATCATTTGAGAGAGTGAGTGTGTGTCTGTTTCACTGTGTTTGTGTAATGCATGAGAGAGACAGAGGATGTATCTTCGTGGGCGAGCGATATAAAGAATGTTCCTCTCTCTCTCTCTCTCTCTCTCTCTCTCTCTCTCTCTCTCTCTCTCCTCCTCTCTCCTCTCGTCCTCTCTCTCTCTCTCTCCTCCTCTCTCTCTCTCTCTCTCCTCTCTCTTCTCTCTCTCCCTCTCTCCCCTCTCCCCTCTCCTCGTCTCATCTCTCTCCTCTCTCTCTCTCTCTCCTCTCTCTCTCCTCTCTCATCTCTTCTCCCCTCTCCCCTCGTCCTCTCTCCCTCCTCCCTCTCTCTCCTCCTCTCTCTCTCTCTCTCTCCCCCTCTCAGATGTCATATATCTCCCAAACGACCACACTGACTCGGAGTGGAGATGAATGAACGCACACACACACACCACCGGGTCAGGGCGCTGATGGTGTGTCTAACAGAGCAACATTTACGGCGGAGCAGCAGTTTGGATGGAGGGATGCAGGAAACGAGTGACACTCCTCATCTTCTTCCTCGCTCGTCCTCCTCCTCCTTCCTCCTCTCTCCTCATTATTCAGCCGTACGACTTGCTGATGCGACACATTGTCTAAATGGGGCCATTAGAGGGCCGAGAGTCAGACTCTGTCAGGGTGTGTGTGTGTGTGTGTGTGTGTGTGTGTGTGTGTGTGTGTGTGTGTGTGTGTGTGTGTGTGTGTGTGTGTGTGTGTGTGTGTGTGTGTGTGTGTGTGTGGCTGGTTCTTCTGGTGGCTGTAACAGCGAAGCATGAAGAACAAGAGGGAGGGAGAATGGAGGGAACGGAAAGAAAAGATTGCAAAAGAAGAGGAAGGAGAGGGAGGAGTATGAAGCAAGAAAAAGGAAACAAGAGGAAAGAAAATAAATGGTACGGAAAGACAAGAGGGGCGACACACCACACACACACACACACACACACACACACACACACACACACACACACACACACACACACACACACACACACTGTGTTTGTCCAGCGGTTCGTGCCTCAGGTTCGTTAATTGAATGTCTGTGTTCATGTAAGCGGTCGTGAGAAGCACTGAGAGGATGCCACGGTGCATTAGGAAGATGTTGTGTGTGTGTGTGTGTGTAAATAGGATAGACCTTGGACGCAGCCTCTCCTGAGCTCCTAGCGAGATGAGACGCAAACAAATTTTACAAAGGGGTTAGAAGGCCGCGGCTGTGTGTGTGTGTGTGTGTGTGTGTGTGTGTGTGTGTGTGGGTGTGTGTGTGTGTGTGTGTGTGTGGGTGTGTGTGTGTGTGTGTGTGTGTAGAGAGAGAAAGAGAGTGTGTTGAGCCAAACCACCAAGGAACCTATTAATTCATCCGGACGAGACAGACTGATACATTTAGAATCATAATGAGAAAGCAGGAGCCTGCACACACACACACAGACACACACACACACACACACACACCACACACACACACACACACAGACACACACACACAGACACACACACACTCAGATGTCACGGACATTGCGTACATTTTGACAGCTCACATTGGAGAATGACAGCAGAGCTAAAGAAAGAGAGAGAAAGAGAGAGAGGGTGAATGAAGGACAGGAACAGAAGGTAAAAACCTGCAGGACTAAGAAGTGTTGATGGTTTGAATCCCTCTGATTGGCTGCCCACAGGTTCAACACATGGACCGAACTTCATCGCCTCACAGCTTTTTAATTGATCTGTGTCCATGTGCAGAGAGCTGTTAGTGGAGATGAGCCCAAATTCAGTCTGGACCCAAAACACCAACAAACAGTATCAGTGTTTGTGTTCAGAGAAGAAACGAGTCGGAGTGTGAACGGTTAATGATGAACAGGAGACAGAGGCTGATTCGTCATCACCATCTTCACTGTGAGGACATCTGATCCAATGATTCAAACCAACCGACGGAGGACAGAGGTCAGAGTCCGGAGCAGCCGTCCACGAGGAGGCTGCAGTTAATGGACAACCTCAAATATGTGACTTAATGCAGACGAGTTAAAGGATGATCTGTTGTTTGTACCTCCACCAAGAGATGTTTCCCCCCCGTGCCCGTTTGTGTGTTAGTCAGCAGGATCACACGCAAACTGCTGAGTGGATTCTGACACAACTCGGTGGCCGGATGGGACACGGGTCAGATCCAGACAAAGGATCCAGGTGTTTACTTTGTTCCTCCACCGCGGAGGTTATGTTGTCGTTGTCGCATTTGTGTGTTAGCACGATTACACAAAATCTACTGGATGGATGCTTAAAGCACCAGGGAATTTTTAATCACTTTCTTTTATCATGGTGAGAGAGAGGGAAACATTCATGAATCTCAATACAGCAGCTTGATTGAATCCAAGGGGCCTTGACGGAGGTATGTGCTCCAACGTGCCGGTGGCCTGTCGTCGCAGTGTCGTGTTTATGTGCATGTTTGTGTGCGTGTGCAAAAGAGAGAGCATGAGAACTGTGTGTAGTTTTAGGAAAACACAAGTTTTCAATTTGGTGTTACTTCTGATAAACCACATCCCAGCACTGAGCCCTTCACCTTAATATGTGATCCAGTCAGATGATGAATTACCCATTATGTGTGTGCGTGTGTGTGTGTGTGTGTGTGTGTGTGTGTGTGTGTGTGTGTGTCCTCTTCATTATTCCCTGTTCATGAGCACCATGTGAACAATGACCTCTCTCTCTCTCTCTCGCTCTCTCACACTCACACACTTCATCTCTGCTATTATGTTGTGATGTAACAACTGGAACAAAAGCAGCACCACAAGTATGATATCTCCATTATTTCCTTCTCCTTCTTTCATCCCTCTGCTCTTTCAGGAGGTAAATTAAACCCGGCCTTATCATCCGTCATCACGTTACACGCGTGTGGGATCGAGGTGCGGAGGCTGCGGAGCATAAATTATGTCAGATTACTTTTTTCCCCGACTTGTGTTTTATCTGTGCTGCTGCGGTGGTTTCTCCTTTCTGTTTTTCTTACTCGCCACCTTATATCTTCTCTCAGTGAAAATTGCTCCTGTGACTTGATGTTTGGCGAGGGAAATCTAAAAATATAAACTGTCTCAGAGCTCGGGAGCTGAAAGATTCTCGAATAAAAGAAAAACGAACGAGGAGAGGTGGAGTAGAAAGAGAGGCTGGAGACGTACAGGGTATTTCTTCAGAGCAGAGTCAGTAAATAAATATAAGACAACGTGGCTCCACTTCTTCCCACTGTACAAATGTGAAGCCAGAATATTCTGAGCGCTGCCATCGTTCGCCCGGAGGGATCAAAGTCCCGCCCGTACATGCACTTGACCGATCATGAGTCAGATCAGATTCCACAGCCAATTAAAAAAGTTAACTCACAAAGTGTCAAATCCAAACTTTGTGTCGTTAGCAGCCTGCTCAGTCTGAGCGTGATGTTTATAATCCTCCTGGAAAGTTCATAAAATACATCCAGGTTTTCTGTCACTCTCCTGCTGCACAGCCGATTTAATTCACTCGTGATTTCAGAATAAAAGTCCATTTATTGTTAGGGATGAGAAATGTGACTCGACTTGCAGTTTTGTTGCTGCATAATAAAGATAGTTTGGACGATGTGACCTTTTACAATCACACGTCCGTCGCCCTGGCTGCTGCCGGTGCTCATTAGAGATGATCTTCACTATCAGACGAGTCGGACGTCTGCTCTCTGACCCGCTGGAGGAGAACAGGACCCGACCCCAAGCAGACGGACTCTATAGAGCAGGGGTGGGGAACGTCCGGCCTCCGGGCCGTATACGGCCCGCGAGGCCATTTCAACTGGCCCGCAATGCAATACAATTTTTATATTTTATATCTTCATATATGCATACATGAATAAAAAAAAAATCAGGAAAAAAAATATATCGCCCGTCATTAGTTTTCCGAGAGAGAGTCCTATGTCCGAGTCAACGTCAGGGTCAGTGAATACAGCATGTGATGTACGTACCACTGCATTGGGTCGGAGTGACTGACACATGACAAGTACCGACACAAACAAGTGATGCATCATGGCGACTGTCAAGAAAAGGAAGGTGGACGCAGAATGCCGCGTATTTCAGGAAAAATGGACAAATGACTTTTTCTTTGTTGAAGTGAAAGGCAAGCCAGTGTGCCTAGTTTGTGGCGAGGCGCTTGCGGTGATGAAAAGGCCAATGTCGAGCGCCATTACAGCTCGAAACATGCTAAACTCGACGAGTTGAAAGGACAAATGCGTTTGGATAAAATTAACGCTCTTCGTCGGAGTTTGGGTGCTCAACAAGCAGCTTTCACACGGCCACAGACTGACAGAGAGAATATTACGCGTGCAAGTTTTGTGGTGAGTGAACTGATAGCCACGAAGCTGAAACCTCACGCTGAAGGAGAGTTCGTGAAGGAGTGCCTCGTAGCCGCCGCGGAGCTGCTCGCGCCCGACAAAGTGAAATTATTTCAAAGCGTCAGTTTGTCCCGGAGAACCGTTTCAGAAAGGATTACTGATATGGCGCAAGATATTGAAAAAACACTCAAGAACACTGCAAGAGACTTTGAGTATTTTTCTCTGGCCTGTGACGAGACAACAGACATCACACACACAGCGCAGCTTGCCATTTTTCTGCGTGGGATTACGTCTGAGTTTGAAACAAAGGAGGAGTTGCTGTCTTTGCAAGCCATGCATGGCACTACTAAAGGTGAGGATTTTTGCCAGCTGACATCAGACGCCTTGCTAGAGAAAAACAGTTCCAGCCATCACATTAGGTGAGTCTAGAAATGCAGCAAACATGAGGCTTAGTAACACAGCAGTTATAGACTTTTTTTGTCTTTTTTTTCATCTTTAGTTATGTGTTCATAATGGTATGGCCCTCTGAGGACTTTGGAAAAATTGAAATGGCCCTTGATGTGAAAAAGGTTCCCCACCCCTGCTATAGAGCGAGGATCGGAACCCACACGGGTCCGGACTCTGGTCTCTGGTCCTACTGTTCGAAAAGAGGCCACGGAAAAAGGTATGTATGTGCATTTTCAGTTGTTTAACATCGTGCAGCACAGACTGCAAGACAAAAGTCCGATGAACGATGATAACAGAAATGAGAACAGATGGGATTCGCTGTCGCCCACAGGTCAAAGCTTCATGAGACGATAGATCTGCAGGATTCACAGCACGACAGACCTCATTTACATAAACTCCTTCCCATAATCCCGTTATCTAATCCTGTTCAAACTTGCCAATTAGCTTTTTTTTTTGGTGCCGCAACCAAATATCAAACTTTTGTTATCTTCAGGTCCCAACTAACCGTCTTTGTCACCCCATGAAAGTGAAAACAGTTTTGTCAGATCGTGACTTCAGATCCTCAGATCAACATCAGAGCGGCGCGCGGTGGCGTCGGCCCTTTGTAGTCGCGCTCGCTGCAGAGAAGCTAAAGCGCTGGAGACGGCGTCAGAGGAAGTGATTGATCAACGAATCACGCGCCGCTTTAATCAGCGCGGAGCAGAGGCTCCACCGTGCATTATAGATAAAACTCAAAGTTCATTTGAACTTCGGGCGTTTGTGTTATTTGCAGTCTTGACACAACGAAGTGACTAAACCTTGATCTTGGGAAAATGGAGTTTGACGTCTTTTTGGTTAATGATAATTAATTTGGGGAAATAAATGAAAACACAAATAAGAGACAGTGAGTTCCAGGGAAGTCGTGTTTACAGAAGGGTGAAATACAGATGCCTCAAAATGTGTGTTTGTTCATAAAATATTCACAAAGCTGATTTTTGGAATCTAGAGTCCATCGATTAGACAGAATAACTGTGTGGAGTCCAACCAGGTGAATCCTGTAAACTGAGACTGAACTCAGGGAAATACATTTTCGTTCTGTGCTTGAACCGTCGCTCATGTAAGATTAAAAAACTAAGACGTGGCCACATCAGCTGCATGGAGTCAATTATTTCTCTCCTCCTCTCCTCTCTCCTCTCTCCTCTTTCCTCTCTCCTCTCTCCTCTCTCCTCTCCCTCCTCTCTCCTCTCTCCTTCCTCCTCTCTCCTTCCTCCTCTCTCCTCTCCCCTCTCTCCTTCCTCCTCTCTCCTCCCTCCCCTCTCCTCTCTCCTCTCTCCTCTCTCTCCTCTCTCCTCTCTCCTCTCCCCTCTCTCCTTCCTCCTCCCTCCTCTCTCCTCCCTCCTCCCTCCCCTCTCCTCCCTCCTCTCTCCTCCCTCCTCCCTCCTCCCTCCTCCTCCCTCCTCTCTCCTCCCTCCTCTCTCCTCTCTCCTTCCCTCCTCCCTCTCCTCTCTCCTCTCCTCCTCTCTCCTCTCCTCCTCTCTCCTCTCCTCTCTCCTCCTTCTCCTCTCTCCTCTCTCCTCTCCTCCCTCCTCCTCCTCCTCCTCCCCCTTCTCTCCTCCTCCTCCCTCTCTCCTCTCCTCCTCCTCTCCTCTCTCCTCCTCTCCTTTCCTGCCTCCTCCTTCCCTCCTCCTCCTTCCTCCTCCTCCTCCTCCTTCCTCCCTCTTCCTCCTCCTCCTCCTTGCCTCTCCTCCTCCTGTGTGAAGCGGTTGCTGTTTGTTTGAAGTCAGGGCTTATTGAGCTCAGGACTGGAGAGAGCACAGCTACGTCAATACAACAACACACACACACACACACACACACACCTTCTCCTCTGTCTCGCTCTCTTCGCCCGTCAACGCTGTCTCTCTTTCATACACACACACACACACACACACACACCACACACACACACACACACACACACAGCTCAGTCATCAATTAAGCCTGTGTATAGATCTCTCCCTGCAGCAGTGGTGCTTGTTTGGTTTCTACATTGTTTTCTGTTCCAGGTCGTACATCTCTGTCTCTGACCCCAACACACACACACGCACACGCACACGCACACACACACACACACACACGCGCACACGCGCACACGCACACGCACACGCACACACACACACACACACACACACACACACACACGCACACGCACACGCACACACACACACACACACACAGCGTAGCCGTTCTGTGATTAGCCCTTTTCGATGCAGGATGTTTTCCTCAGGAACTTCTTCTCGACTGCTCCTAGTTTGGGTTTTTCCTGCGGAAACATTTCCAATCAATCTATTTAACGAGCTGTGAGGTGAAGTCTGAGTAACTGACTGATGACACACACGATGCAGTTGTTGCAACAAAGAGGAGAAATGCAACATTTAATCAAACCTATGTCACTGATTCCTGATTGGTTTAAAAAACAATAATAAAGCATTAAGTTGATGATTAATTTATCTTTTGGGCGACATTTCAAAACACAAATAATCCCTAATTGGAGCCCGGTATCAGCGTCAATCTGCTCGTCCCTGCACGTCTCCTGGAGCTGCACAATCAGAGTCACAGAACAGGAAATGAAAGAGCAGCATCCTGCCTCGTTATCGTGCTCTCATCAGGTGTAAGATTACAAACCGTGATGATGCTTTTTAATTTGTAATCGCTCTGATTTGCCCGATTCCCACAGTTCTGGAGACGTCTTGTAAATCAGACACAAATGAGCTGAAGGAGTTTAGTGCCTGAGGTTCCAGTGAACACACACTCACACTCACACACACACACACACACACACACACACACACACACACACACCCACATCCATATCATATCTCATAACACAGACACAAAACTCTGCAGTGAACCTGAAATCTACCAGCAGAGCCATGAATCACAGGAGCACAGGGACATGAGTGGAATCGCTCTGACAGATGTTGGGTGGTTTGTGCGTCTCCCAGGGCGCGTGTGTGTGTGTGTGTGTGTGTGTGTGTGTGTGTGTGTGTGTGTGTGTGTGTGTGTGTGTGTGTGTGTGTGTGTGTGTGTGTCTAAATGTAGGACAGCAGAGAAAAGCTTCAACGCTCTTCTTCTTCCCTTTAAAAGCAAAGAAATGTGTTTCTACATCGATCACACGGACACACTGTTGGTCCCAGTGATGATGCAGTGCTGAAGTGTTATTTTTACAAATGTGAAGAAGTAAAATTCAGCGCATACACAGACACACAAATGATTCTGTTTGAAAATGACTCTTTCAAAATAAAATCTCTGTCCACGTGAGAGTTGTAATCCTCGCTCATGTTGTATCATCGTAAAACACAGAAGTGAACTGAACAGCCGCTGTTAGCAAAGACAACAGGGTCAGTCACACTTGTAATTGATTCTCCATGTTGTGTTCTACACTGGTGGCTGAGGCGGCTGCTGGAAGGAGGTCATGTGATAAGAGCCTGACGAATCACTGAAGGCTACGTCGTGACCAGAATCAGAAAGAGGCTGTGAGCGCCGTCGTTTCCAAACATCTCAGTTTCTGCTCGTCCAGACTGAAACACAGTGTTCTCGGTTTGTGTGGCTCCTCAAGGAAAACATAGTGTTGTGGATGCAGCCGACGAATCAGAGTCCAGCTGCACTGCTCTTGAGCAAGGCACGGTATCTGACTCGGCGGCCGAGCCCGACCTCTGACCCCTGACCTCCCTCTGAGGGCGGCAGGGCAGAGTGAAGACCACATGGATCACATCGCATTCATGGTTCTGCACAGCAATGAGCGGCAGATAAGAGCATCCACTATAAAGCATACAGAGGGGGGGGGGAGAGGAAGAGATGAACAGAGAGAGAGAGAGGAGAGAGAGAGAGAGAGAGAGAGAGAAGAGAGAGAGGGGGGGGGGGGGGGAGAGAGAGAGAGAGAGAGAGAGATGTTTGTAGGTGTTTACATGAAAAATTCTCCTTGAATTTACATTTTTCAGAGTTATTCAACCAGGCTGAGCTCAAAACTGTAGAGAAACACAACCACGGCCAAGTGTGTGTGTGTGTGTGTGTGTGTGTGTGTGTGTGTGTGTGTGTGTGTGTGTGTGTGTGTGTGTGACTGCATGCATATGTATGAGGGGACAGATGGGATGTAATTTAAACGTTACCTTGTACACATGCACATTTTCACCTGCATACACATCTGAATCTAGTGATGAAGACGAGCTCAGTGAAACATGACGATGGACGACATCAGGAGGCCACAGGTTTACGAAGCTCCGACGCTAATAAGCATCACCACAGTTTCATAATTTCATATTTTAACTCTGTGTGTTGCTCCTTTGCTGCATTGTACAGGCGTGTGCAGCTGCATCAAGTTGTTACCGTCCACGCAAACCGAATATCACAGCTGCGTTTGTGCTCGTACCCACAAGTGTCATGCAACAGAGAGCGACGTCTTCCAGTGCCCCCCCGTTACCACCGCAGATTAAATGAATCAACCAATGAACAAACGGACAGAGGTGCAAACGTAACCTCCTTAGTTCATGACAGATTCGTGCTTCCACTTCCACTTCTTTGGCTACAAAGAGAACAGACACGAATCCACTGCAGCAAAACTGAGGTGTGAACACAATCCCTCGAGCTTCCATCCCCCGTCCCGTCCTCCACCTCCACACCTTCCTTCTGAACGTCAGATAAATCGACCAGAGCTTCACCAATGAAAGTTATTCTGCATTTCTGTGTTTCTAACCAGGATTTACTGAGGAAAAACACACAATCACACACTCACACACTCACACAATCACACACTCACACACTCACACACTCACACACTCCGGATATCCAGAACGTTTCCCTTCTCTCCGACAGAATAACAACACATCAACAATTCAGGTGCTGCTGCTGCCACAGATATTGCTGCTCGCTCTCTCGCTCTCGCTCTAATCTAATCCATATCTGCTGTACATCCCAGAGGACAACAGACTGGGAAACTGTTTATCCAATCACCACTGTTCAAAATTCTTCACCTTCTCCCACAAAACCTACTTTCACTGGGGAATATAAATGCCCAGGACCGTGTGTGTTGTGTGTGTGTGTGTGTGTGTGTGTGTGTGTGTGTGTGTGTGTGTGTGTGTGTGTGTGTGTGTGTGTGTGTGTGTGTTGTGGTGGGGGATGCTTAGCAAACACTGCAGAGCAAGCAGTCTGGAAGCAGAGCAATAATTCACCCGCTGCAAAAGCCATGAATAAAAACAAACTTAAGAGAAGCGACAAAACAGGAAATATGCTCGTTCTTTTCCTCTGCTCCTCTGTCGCCTCGTCTCTCGTCCTCCCACTTTCTCTCTCTCTCACACAAACACACACACACAGACACACACTCTCTTAATGTCAAGCTTCTTTTAAAGAAATTACATTGTTGGTATTTTAACCCGAGTGGTGCCAGGTGCCACCACACTGCATCGGTGGTGTCATTTGGAGCCACAGTCGGTGAAGCAGTGATCGTGGTGTGGAGCCGCGGTATCGAGGTCCCGGCTGATACATGCACTCGACCAATCAGGAGTCAGTGTCAGCTGTCAATCATGGCTCATCTGCTAACACGGAGCTATACTGCAGCCAGCCACCAGGGGGAGATCGAGATGATTTGGATTCACTTTTGGGAGCCGTCACGTTGTCTGGCGACAGAGGAAGTCAGTGATTGTTGATAGTTTTATGATTCGCTAGCTTTAGCTGCTGATTCAGCGCTTCAGCTCAACTTTATCCAACTTCAAGTTCCACGAAGAACTTATTGACGGCCGTCGTCATCTTTGCATGTTTCCGCTGCTTGAAGAGAAGCGCGTCACACGTTGTGCTAACACCATGTGGTGCATTACTGCCACCTTCTGGCACCGTTTAATAATAGGTATTATATGTGTAAGGTGATAGTCTATTTGAAGTATTTTAAAATGTTTATAATTAAATAAGCAATTAAAAGCTTGAAAATTATGACCCCAATTGAAACAGCAGCAGCGCACGCACACACAGACACACACACACACACACAATTAAAGGTTATCAAACAACAAACAGGAGGAGTAATAAAACTAATAACAACAGGAAGGTTTGCCCTCTGTGAAAACACACTTTGACACACACTCAAAGACACAACAACACACATACACAACTTTTTTTGTATTATATGTCTGCAGCTGTGTGCGTGTGTGTGTGCGTGTGTGTATTCATATGTGTGTCTGTGTGTGTTACAGGTGTGTGTGCAGAGTTTAGAGCTTTCAATCTAATCCCTTTCTTTATTGGCCCACAGCAGCAGGGCCAGTCGGGAAATACACAATATTGCGCGTGTGTGTGTGTGTGTGTGTGTGTGTGTGTGTGTGTGTGTGTGTGTGTGTGTGTGTGTGTGTGTGTGTGTGTGTGTGTGTGTGTGTGTGTGTGTGTGTGTTTGAGTTTTTGAGTCGAGCAGCAGCAGGAGGAGGAAGAGGAGGAGGTGGTGGAGGAGGAAGAAGGAGATAGAGGAGCGCTGGTTTAAATCCTCCTGGTAATATTGCTTTCTTCACTCTCTTGGCAGGGAGATTAACTGCTAATGGAGAGGATATATGTGCTATTAGCCCGACAACAGCAACAGCAATGACAACAGTGACGGGAGAGGCAGCGCGACGAGGACGAGGACGAGGACGAGGACGAGGACGAGGACGAGGACGGGGACGAGGACGAACTGAGACTGTCTGAGGCTTCGGAGAAGAGGAACCAACATGACTTTCAAAATGTTCATCAAATGACTGAGATTATAAAGGCAGAGCTGTGATGTGGACACACACAGATTTAGGTCACAAGTTTTATTTTCAATCCTGACGACCAATCACCGAGGATCCAGATCACTGCCTCAGGAGCACAGACTGTAAATAAAGATGGATGACATGACGGCAGTTTGGTTTTAATTAGTTATTAAACGCTCTATAAACGTGGCCAAACATCATGATTGACGCCGACTCGTGATTGGTCGAGCGTGTGCACAGACTCTAGAGCGCAAGATGGCGTCGCCTGTATCCGGGATATTTTAGCTTCCTTTTGGGAGGAAGTGGAAGTGGAGACCAGAGATCTGAGCTAAGAGATTGAGATCGGCCAGAAACACGACTCTGATGTTGCTCTGTTATCGCTGGATGTGTAAATAACAGATTCACCACGTCAGCTTAATACATGACGTGTCCACGCTGTGTTTAGAGCTGATGAATGCTTCA
This sequence comes from Reinhardtius hippoglossoides, assembly GCA_006182925.3. Classification (NCBI taxonomy): domain Eukaryota; kingdom Metazoa; phylum Chordata; class Actinopteri; order Pleuronectiformes; family Pleuronectidae; genus Reinhardtius; species Reinhardtius hippoglossoides. Next base: position 1,630,300 of record CM031689.1, read on the forward strand.
GGTGCAGGTTCAAGTTGGAGAACGTTCAGGGACGTTCCCGATGCTGTAACTCTCCAGATGTTGGTGCAGCCGGGGCCGGTGCTAACACAGAGGCGCTGACGGGAGACGTTGGAAGAAACGACACGTCGAGCACAAACGACTGGCGACAGCGAAAACAGCTTGTACTCTGTCTCCTTTAAACCAGTTCATTTGCTCCCTGTCGTCTTCCTCTCGTTGTTCTTGTTGTGTTTCTGTTGTCGCCCCCCACAGCCCCCCCCCCCCCCTACACTTTCTCTTGTCCCTGCACTTTATCCATTTATGTCTCTCTCTCTCTTTTCCGTTCTCATCTAGCATCACGTTCTCTCCTCTCCTTCATCCTCTCCCCTTCCTTGTCTGCCTCTGTTTTCTCTCTCACTCGTCTCTTAGTTTTTGACTTTCCTCTTTGGTTCACCCCCCCTCTCCTCTCTCCTCCCTCCCTCCCTCCCTCTCTCCCTCTCTCCTCCCCCCCTCTCTCCTCCCTCCCTCTCTCCCTGTTATCTTTCTCTCCCACTCTCTTCATCCTCATTTTAGACTCCGCTCTCTATAAACTAGATTGATGGCTCAATCCTACATGCATCAAGGTGAGAATTACAATTTTCGTGCCGGCGCAAAGACACAAGTACACACTCACACAAATGGCAGCAGACAATGACAACCCTATTCTCACAGTCACTCCCTTCCCCTCACACACACACACACACACACACACACACACACACTATCATTTTCTTCACTAGCAAAATAACAAAAGTTTGATATAAATCAATTATGCATCGTACGATCACAGTGACGGGTTTGACACATACATCAAGTTCTACCTTCGACTGCCTCTTAGTGCGAGTTGGTCATTTTCTGCACTTAATGAAGTCTGCGCCAAAAATCTGTCTTTAGGTCTTTCACACATACGGATACCCTGAAACATACAGTATGTTGTGTGTGTGTGTGTGTGTGTGTGTGTGTGTGTGTCACATATTCACAAAACACACAAACGTACATACATAGAACAAAAATGAAGTAAAAACGTGTGGTTATGATTTATGGACACTTTCCTGCTGTGCCTGGATGCTTCCTTAAATACAGAATTATCAGCTGCTGTCAGCTTCCCCACGCCTCTGTTTATCTGAGTGTGTGTGTGTGTGTGTGTGTGTGTGTGTGTGTGGTGTGTCACGTGCACGATATACATGGATAATTTCGCAGTCAAAGATGCTTGATTATGCTGCATCCCCAACTTGCATCCCCCAAAAAAATCCTATTTATGCTGATTCTTGCCTGTTTTTTTTTTTTCCTGGATGGTCTGAATCATTTATACAGGAGCGAGAGATGAGGGGGGGGCGGGGCGGGGGGGGGGGAATGCAAAACACACTTTCTTGTGCTTTTGTGGGAAACGTGCTTCCTGATGCAGGACTGGCACAGTGATTGCAAATTGCCTGTCTGTGTATAATATCTGTTCCTTTAGCTGAAAGCCACGGAGGAGCGAAACAAGAAATCGCTTTTCACACACTTGTGTTATTTTCTCAATGAGCACTTCTCGTCAACCGGTGACCTTTGACCCCTGACCCTCAGATCGTCAGGGGTCTGTGACGCTCACCGTTCAGGAGCTGCAGGTTTACTTCAACTGGAAGTTCTATGTTTGGGCTAAGGGACAAATAGTCGATGATGAATAGTTTGAGGGAGAAAACAAAAGGCTCTGAAAAAAAAAAAAGAGTTACTGGTGGAACACAACTATTATATATATCAGGGGCTGGATAATTAAAAAGACAGTGACAGGGAAATGAAGTGAAATGAATTCAAACGTTACAATGAGGTCAGTTGAACATTCGTTATCTCCAGGAGCTCATTTGGTCCATTTAAATTTAATTTAACCGTTTTATAAAAGGTTTCAAAAGGCTGGACTCAACACAAATTCTAATAAATAAGAAAATGAAGTAAAATACATGAAATCATCGTCTGTGGCAGGTGATTTTGTTTGGGGACCTTTGTGATGCATCAGCCGCTGTAACCGTGGAAACCACAGTGGGGTTAATTTGTCTCATGAAGCCAGTGTCTTTAACCAACCTTTGGGCCCTTCTGTACACAGAGCCGACTATAATCTATATTATTATTATTTTTATTTTTATTATTATTATTCCCGGGCGTGGGAGCCGCTCTGAAAACTCATTTCCCTGTCCTCTTGTCCGTGTGAATGCCTCCTGATGGGGAGGGGGAAGGAGAAAGGAACAATAACTGCATTTCATAGGACGGGAAAATGAATAATTCCAGCAGCGGGTGTGCATGCAGTGTGTGTTAATGTGCGGTGCACGGCATATCGGCGTGGAGCGACTGACACACAAGGCGAGCACGGTGACTGGAGCATCGATCTTGTTTCCTGGAGAAATGAAAGTGAGACGGAAAGTAAGAAATGGAAAGATGACGAGTTAGAAGTCAAACTGTGTGAGGTTTGGATTCACGGGTTATTTTTCTACATTGTAGAGAAAGAGTATTTTGAGTTATTTTCTTTTACATTTTAGAATATGAGAAGTAAAATAACCATAATGGTTAAGTTTGTTTATATTCTTTTTTTACTTTCATATGTTTATGTGTACGCTTGGCTACGCGTGGAGTTGGTGAACTTTGACCGGCGACGTCACAGCCTCAGCGACGTTTGATCCCATTCGGCCATGAATGGCTGTAGTTTCCATAGAGAGTGTCTTTCATGTTTAGTTAGAGATCTGCTCGGCTCATGTGGGGAGCAAAGGTTGTTTCCACCGGCAGCAGAGTGGATTGTTGTGTAACTACATCAGTGACACACGATGGGACAACAAGTCTGTGAAGGTCTCATATCTCATATCGACACATGAATCAGTCGAGCTCTGATTTACAAACACCGTTTTTGACAGAATTTCAAAGTTGTTGGTGAAACGGAGCACGAACCAAAAACACCCGACAACAGAGCACAACAAAGTCGTTGTGTTTGTAACGTGTAGAGTCGAGTGTCACATGAAGCAGCAGAGAAACAATCTGCTGACACGCGTGAGCGGTTCCTGCGACGACGTTCTCGTCATATAAAGACAATAACTGTGATTCCTCGAAACGAGTGAATCGTTTCAGTCTGGGCCGTCCTGGAAATCTGACCAAGTGCTGCCCTGGGACACACACACAGCACACACACACACACACACACACACACACACACACACACAGAGACACACACACAGGGAGGGAGAGTGTCCTTCAATATTCAGTGAACCAACAGATCGCTTCCTCTTCCATGTTTGGACTTCTGACGGGAGAAACTCCATAAAGACCCCCTGCCAACCTGCCTGAGGACACAGGCACAGTCCAACCACGCTGCTTCAAAGGACCCTGTGTGTGTCTGTGTCTGTGTGTGTGTCTGTGTGTGTGTGTGTGTGTAGTACAGGAGTGGGGGTGCTAGGTAAACAGGAGTGCAGGCTAATCCTGCGAGGAATGGGAATTCTGAATTAGCATTTGAATGCTGACGGTGCCGCACACGACTACTCCCGACAAAACGTACACACATCCTCAGTCCTGGCTTACACGGACACACAAAAACACCGCACACGTCTTCTCTCCATCACACTTGTGGCTGCCGTGCACGGCCAATACCTCAGAGGAACAACTACCTGCTGGTTTGATACTGAGGATTTACCCAGTGGAGTTTTATGAGCTGCTGCTTCACATTCACACGCAGCCGAGCTGCCGACACAACCACAGGCTACGTTCACACATTAATAAAGTGATTTACTCTAATCAGGGCAATAAAGATGGAAAGATGCACGTAAACAAACATTCGATTGAAACGTGCGCTGGTGTGAGGGTGAAAACGTCTGCTGTTAAAGACAGAGAGGGGCGGATGTGTGAGAAAGCAAACGTCAGTTGCTGGAGACTCTGAGAAGAGTTTGTCCGGCCAGCGCCCGATGAACATCCGAGCGAGTTCACGCGAGAGCAGGAAAACGTCCAGGAAGTTCACAGCGAGCAGAAGAACTGGAAGAATACAAATATCAGAGGATCCTGCAGGTTCGTGTAGGAGAACTATTGTGTGACATTGTTTGAAACTATTGTGTGGCGGCTGTGTTTTCATACCCTGTTTGTTCATGTGTGTGTTTGTGAACAGGATTATGCAAAAACTACAAGATGGATTTCCACAAAATTTGTCGGAAGGATGAGACACGAGTCAAGAAAGATCTCATTAGAGTTTGAGCCGGATCAAGAAATGTTCTAATCTTTTTTTTGACATTGGGAAATAGAGCGTTTTTTGACATTGTCATATGACACTAATATCTGTGTGTGTGTGTGTGTGTGTGTGTGTGTGTGTGTGTGTGTGTGTGTAATTTGGTGCCGATAACAATACATAACAGATTTAAACATGGTTTCCGAAGGGCGTCGGCTTTTTTCAGCCGCAACAATTGGAGCCACGAATCTTTAATTAACACCAACATGCAGCCGAGATGAAGAGTTTACATGTATCTTCAATAGTTAAAAGGAATTTATCCAAACAACATGAAGGATGTAAAGGACAGGTGGAGGAAGGAGCTCCACTGAGGGACTCTCTATTAAACTGTGTCACGTTTCAAGGTGTGCTTGAATAAACCGCTGCACCAGGAAGAGCCCGGTTTATGTTCCTTATGTTACGACGGGAACAGACTGCATGCTGGGTAATGATGATACGAGGCCGTACCTGCTGACACGTTCTACACCGGGTGTGAACAACTGCAGGATTAAGTTGGCAAGTCTGTATCTGGCACGGGAATTAGCCAAGGTGTGTTACAGCGAGTGTGTCCTGACTTGAAAATGACACACGCACACACGCACAGTCTTGCAGAATGTGATTCTCTTATTAGCATCTCACAGAACAAGTCCACACAAGACAAGAGCATCTCTCCTTCTCCTTCTTCTCCTTCTTCTTCTTCTCCTGCTCAGCTAAGTGGCTGCAGCTGCTTCCTCCCCGACAACTTAAGTAGTTTAATTACATTTGGAATTTTTTATATGGAGGCATTTAGCTGAGGATCTTATCCAGGTCAAGTTACAATGAAAGCCGCAGCAGATTAAGCTTCGATGCCTGAAAAGCAACTCCTACTCGGAGGGAATTATGGCGCGTCTCAAGATGAAGACAAAGTCGTGTTGTCGACACACAGTTATTATACGTTTACCGACCGGCTGTTTATGCTCATTTGCTCCAAAATTGTTATAATTACATGACGTTGATGCAACTTGTTATTGTTTGGTTTAACTTTAGAAACTAAAGCCTCTTTTCCACTGGTCATGG
>CM031689.1:1640580-1653080 GCA_006182925.3 Reinhardtius hippoglossoides
GCATTGATGTGTTGTCGGTTTGAATCTCATTTGCTTCAAGTTGTGTTTTCATGAAAAATCACTGCAGGATAATAAAAGTTTATAGTTTAGTTCTGACCAACATGAGTTTGAGTTCTTCGACAGTGATCTGTGGCCCCGCTCATGGTTTATTTGTACTTTCAAACAAATATGAATATGGGGGAAAGAAAACACGTGACAACACACACCACATCCTCTAATCCAGTTTATTTTCCTCAGCAGAAAATGGAACACGATAAAATGAAAGGAGAAAATATGACAGAATTATGGTCTTGCTTTTTTTTTTTATACATTTAACTAAATATGCCACTCTATGCTATAGGGTGTTAAGTAACTCAAACTGATATAAGGTTAAATAATTTTCTTTAAAAAGGTACAGAAAGATACTCAATTTCTTCCATTTCTCATTAGCACTCAAACAAAACAAAAAAGGAACAAGTTTTGTCAAATATTCAAATATCAAAATAAGAACCAGCCAGTTTCTCCCGACTCCCTTTGTCCTTCGCTGCGTTCTCATTGGAGAAGGCGGGAGGAGGGGGCGTGGCAGGAGATGAGGGAGAGAAGAAACGATAACGTGTGCATGAGGATTAGCATAGTTCAGTGGTGTCTGGTTAGAAGGGCCGTCCACCGCCAGCAACGTTTACAGAGTTATTTTGCAAAAGAAGAAAGTAAATCGAATTTTCCTGCCAACCGAGGAAATCTACTGCTTCATGTTTCTGAGTTTATCAAATTAAAAAGGAAACAATGACAATCCAACATAATCAAATTGGACTTCCTGCAAAGTAATAGCTTTTAATATGCCTACAATGAACACCAAATTAAAATTTTGAAGAAGCAAATATCGGCTTTGAAAGAGTCAAACAGAAAACAGTTGATGGAGGTGAAACGGCCCCTCTGAGGAAAAGGAAGGTGTATTTGAACAATGTGCACAGCACAGAGTCCAGCAGAGCAAAACTAAACCTCGGAGGAAAAGGGAGAAACAACTCAATTTGAGAATTCACGTTTCATTTCTGCAGCATCATCAGACCCGGGGAGCGGCTGCGGCGTGTGGTGTCAACAAGACGTGCAGCCCCCCCGACCGGGTCCAACAGAAACATTATAAAAACAAAAACATGCACTTCACCAGGTTCATTAGTAGCAGAACTGAAGAGAACCGATAGAAGTTTGGTTACTTAACCGAAATATTCAAGATTTTACCAACATCTGTCTGGTGTCATTTTTTTTAATTTGGTTTCTGGTGTAAAATCTCCCCAATAACCAGCGTTTGGTTAATTTCTCAGCTTTAAAACAAACGTTCACTCGTGCTGCGTATCAATATGACATCACCGATTGAAACTGCGTGAAAAACCCGTCTCTCTTCGATTCCATCGACTCGTACTTTATGATTATGTTCCCCGATCCGACACCTGATTCTACTCACAAAAAAAAACACAAAATAAGAAATAAATTATAGAGCTATTCAAAGGGTAGTAAGTTATTTTATGTATTCTCTTTCGCACTCTGGTGAAACCATCCATTATGAACTTTAGATTATTTTTCTTAATGAACACATGATGTTTTGGAGAAGAACTCTTCATTTGAATACAAAAATTCAGTTGTGTTCCCTCGAACGCACCAAGAACAACAGTACCACTCAGTAAGTTGAAAACAGGAGGGAGAGGGGGAGGAGGAGAGGATCTGCTACACAGAGGAGTTATCGGAGTTACTCTTGTCCATTAGTGTGGATTTTTTTTTTAAATAGTTATTTGTATTTTTTCTTTTTGTCAACAGTCCATGTGAGCAGAGGCAGGGATTGGCTGTATTGTCCTCCATGACACCGTGGTTGAGAAGTAAAAACAAGCTAATCACCATGACGGCCACATGAAGAACAGAAGGAAATCAAACCACGACAGCATCGTGGCACTGCCTCACTTCACCGTACGACACACCTGCACAAATACACTGTGGTACCATGCATGAGCACAACACGTCTGGTGATGCCGTGCATGGACCTACATGTTGGTGGAAGAAGGAAAAGAAACAAGAGAGGAAGGTGGGGTTACAGGTTTGATACTCCAACCCCTTGATGACGACCTGAGGACTGGTCGTGGGATAGAGCTGGACCCCGCACCCGCGACCAAGAAATGGAAAAATAAAACAATCAACAAACAATAACTCAGTTGAATGAGAATCCAAACGGATCAGTTCAGCCGAACGCTACAACAGTTCGTTTTCCGTAACTTCCTGTTCTGAAAAAAGGAGCGTGAGCAGGAGGAGGAAACCATGTGCGTGATGTACGACTGACTGGATCCGTCTCTGCGGCGTCCTCCCTCTGAAGACGGCGGGGGTGGGGGTGGGGTTAAGGCTGTGTGTGTGAACATGCGATACTGAACGTGGCTCCGCGGAACAGCCACCGGGGGCCCCCCCGTTGGCCCCGAGCTGCCTCGCCCGGAGCCGAGTCCGCACAGACGCTCCGGGCGGGAAGTCGGGGTCGACAACAGGGCGCCGTCAAGCTCAGATCCAGAATCGTCAGGTCAGATGCAGGATGTTACGACCGTGCTCCCTCCTCCTCTTCTTCCCTCCCCACCCCCCTCCCTCCCTCCCCCTCCCACCATCACCCCATTTGTCATTCCTCCTCGCTCTCCCACCTCCACCTCCACCTCCTCCTCCTCCTCTCCTCCTCCTCTTAGTAAGCGCCTCATCTCTTCACTGGATGGCTGGACACGGCGTGACCAATCAGGAGCACTCCTCCCCGATGCGTTGGCACGAGCGGCCCACCTTGCGGTCCAGCTTCACCATCTTGAGGACGGCCTCCTCGCGTCCGCGGCCCAGGTGGTCGAACAGGCAGTCGTGCTGCTCAGGTAGACGGTGGAGCATGCAGAACACGTAGCCTGGCGGGGGGGAAACAGACACAGAGGGGTGAGGGAGGCAGTGGCGCAGACTCGTGTTCGGCTGCTCCTGCTTCGTATGGGAGGAAACGTTACAGCAGTGGTTTCACCTCACCAACAACACAAGAGACAGAAACAAAGTCTTTACTCACTTCTTCAACCGATTTGCAAAACTTCCCTCGTCCAATTAAAAAAGAGAAACCAACAAAAACTTTAGGTAATTGAAAAAAGTTGTAATCATGAAGTGCAGCTCAGCGAATCATCTGCAAACCTGTGCATCAGGGACTCAGAAAAGGTGTTAAAAGTAGATTACATCCATCCTACGCAAAGATCTGAATCTGACAGAAATCTCTACTCCTTACTAAGATTTCAATGACAAATTATTTTTTTATGATTCAGTTTTTTTTTTAAATCACATATTGTGTTTGTGCTACCACATACATGTTTAGTACATTTCCCCATAGTGGGAAGTTTGTGGATTTTCTTACTTTTAGAATTTACAAAAATGAACAGGATCATGAAAACCTGGGTTTGCTTGTTTAGGGTTTGATCCGTTTAAAAAAGGATTATATGGAGACTGTAAAATTCAGAAACTGTCAAAGTGACCTGCAGCGATAAGGAGCTGCTGCTGGACTCGGGCCACAGAACCCGAAGCAAAGACCGGCTGCTGCACAAAGAGCTGACCACCTGTTTATTTAAGCTCGACTCGGAACACAGAGCCCAAAGTGGAAAATCATTAGTTGTCGTGAACGAAATCATCGCTTATGTTGAAGAGTCTCTGCAGCCACCTGTTCATTCAAAGTTAGTTAATATTGAACGAGTCCAAATTGCACCACAATCCAACACTGCACTTCCTTGGGTCCTTAACAATACACATGATAGAACTATGCCCTTACAAGTTAAACTTCTGTGAGGCTACATCCACACTACGCTTTAATGTTAAAACACATCACTGCTGCTCCGTGCACATCTGCCGTCCACACGACCTGAAACAGAGAAATCTGGAATCTCCATGGACCCTGTTTAAGTTTGAGAACTCGGCGGCTGTGTCAAAGTCTGGACAGGAAACGATGCAGCCGTCGACATTCGTTTGCCGATTGGTTCGCATCGGTCATGACGAACATGCAAAACGTTGCCGACACCAACTGTCAGCAACAGTTCCACCTTGTCATCACTCAGAAGAAAAGACTCGTTTCTGTAACCAAGCAACCAGCTGCAGAGTAGACAATCTGCTTCCTGTTTTTCGCTGACACACACATTGCCTAATGTACGTGAATGGTCACATGATATGCTCCAGTGTGCGGTACAGACTGAGACAGATTATAACTGATGCAGAGCTCAGATGCTTGTGTGGACAGAGATCGTTTTAGTTTCAAAACAAAAACACATTAGTGTGGATGTAGCCTAAATGTGAGAATAAACCCAGGGGCTGACATGCAGTTCCTGCCACCGAGCAGTGGTAGTTTCAGATTTTGAGTTAAACTACACTGAAAGTGGTGCTGGATGAAGCGTGTGCACCCTCTGGGGTCATTCTGACACATGACTGAGAGACAAGGAAGTGTTGTAACTGACCACAGCGGCAGGAGCCCAGTTCCTGCTGCACCAGCTCTAGTTTGGTTTGGCAGCGAAAGCAGCGCCGGCGGTTCTTCTGCTTGGGCGTCCCGCGGGCCTCCTCGCTGCTCCCCTCTTGCTCGTCTGTCCGAGGCCGCTTCTCTGGCGTCGCCTCGCCCTCCGAGCCCGAGGCTGCGCAAAAACACGACGACAGGAGTAATGGTTAGCACTCCAAGTGGGACAGGTCACACAGAACCACCGGCAGGGAGAAGAGGCCGACCGTACCTGATTCTCGTGGACGTTTTGTGGGTGTGCAGACTGTGCCCTGGGCTGTTTCTGTGGACGACGCACCTGCAGACGTACATTAAGAGACTTGTCAGACAGAATAAAACGTTTATTCCACACCGTACTTACAAAAATACTGTAAATGACAGAATACTACACGAATTGGACATCAAGCAAGTTTAAGGTGTATTAAATCCGTCCGATCTCACCTTCCCTCGTGCTGGGAAACGTTGGCGAGGGCTCTTCGGCCGATGGTTGCTCGGAGCTAGAGGGCGGCGACGACGACAATAGGGACTGGCTACTGCTACTGCTCGTCTCGCTACTGAAAATGGTTGATTGGCTACTCCCAGTGCTTTGGATAGGCGTGGAGGTGCAGTCCTCTCCTGGCGGCTTCTTCTGGATGTCTGTGGTCAGGGACAGAGAGCGGGATTAGAGAGAAACGTACAGATACAGGCGTGGTCCCAAAGCACTGAACTAGTAGAGTTTGAGGCTGTAGAATCTACGGGTCTGACAATGTGCCAAGTTGACAAGAAACGTTTTTATGCCGAGGCACTGGTGACCGGGCCTTTCCCAGAGATAGTTTGACAGTTCTTTGGATTTTATCAGTAATTTCATGACTTATCAGTTAAGGAGGGATTTATTGGGCTGTACGTTGCTCTGTTGTTTTTACTGCCAGGCCCCTAGTAAGAACTCAGGAGAATGAGTCCATAACAGACGGATGAGAGACGGGTAGAACACACTTAGAAGACAAAGACGTCAACTTGAAAAGACAAACTTTTATTCAAGTAGAGACAACTTTGAACTTCGTGGGACAACGGCGTCAATAACGTTCTTTACTTTAGAACTGAAACTGTTGATTAGCTCAAGGACAGGATCTGAAGGCAAAGCTGGCGTCCTGTGAATAATGTATAGATGTTTTTGTTGATGGAGCACTTCTTATAGATAACCTGTGTTTTACCTCTGCTGCCGTCAGCAGTAATGATCAGAGAGTCATCAGAGGAATAGTTAGGTCTAAAATATCTTACTTATTAGGTGTTGAACACGTTTCATACTGGGAAGGTACTTTAATTCAGGATAAACTGAATTTCTTTGCACTGCCCTCTTTGAGATGATCAATATGAATATACAACACAATATAAAAATCTACGCACACAGCAGACAGTGATTTAGCAAAGTCATGAAAGATCTCAACTGAAGAGCTAAATATCACCTCCACCAAGGACGCTATGTTTTCATCCATTTGTTTGTCTGGCTCTTAATAAAAAAAAACTACTGGACGGATTAACATGAAACTTGGAAGGAAGAAGGTTAAGATTATAACCATAAGACGCTACATTAACCGGCGGGTACAGGAAGTGGCAACACACGGCCGACAAGCCAATCAGAAGGTCAATGACAGAGCTTCCTATTCGTTTGTCTGTCTGTTAGCAGGATTACACAAAAACCACTAAAACTCGTTGGAAGGATGTGATATGGTTCAAGTCACTTTCTTTAACATCGTCATGAGGATGTTCAACATTTTACTTGATTTCTAAGAGAATAATTCATGTATCTTGATGAAAAATAAAATGAAAAACATCTGTACTGTAGAGAAAGTTGTGCATAAAGTTTTAGAAACAGTTCCGGCTCTGAAATGAATTAAATACGTGACAACAAGTTCACTCCGCCAACACTGATTTAGTAAAAGTCTGACACCCTCACATTTGCACTTTGACCCCCCCTGTGTAACGATCTCAGACGTTATCGATCCATGAGGATGCCGTCTTTGTTCCTCCCTCTCCGGGGAGGGTGAGGGAGGTCAGGCTAGATTTCAGTTTCTCCTCCACATGTGGGCTAACCCACTTCGGCTCAGCCGCAGTACTCAAGCGTATTGTGTCTATTCCGAGCGTTACAGCTGTCTGTGATGCTAGACTCGATGCCGCGGCCCTAAGGTCCTCGCTGTCTGCTGTACTCCCCGGTTGCCATGGCCGCCACAGGGCTGAAGTGCACCCTCCACCCATCCTCCCGAACCAGACTGGAGAGGACACTGAGAAAACTTACTGCCGGCTTTGACATTTTCAAACTTTAATTGGGCTTTTTTCTTTGTCTGACACGCTGCAGAAAAACACATTCTCTACATTCAAGTAGCTTCATAAGAAAATGCTGAAAGCTGTAACCAGGAGATCCACGGGGGTGGTATCCGAAGGTTCGGCTGATTCTAACTGATCTCTCCAAAGCAATTCAAGGTTTTTAATAGAATGGCATTTTCTCTTACACAAGCACGTTCCTTTCTACTTTAATAACCAACATCTTTCTTTTTGTTACGACTTGCTAGCTTTGTTAGCATCACTACCTGAGATCAGCTTTTCGCTGTGGTATGAAGGACAAAATGTGACAAATGTATAAATTAATATCTATTTATACTTAAGTGATTTTTGTCACATTGCTCGGATTAAAAAACTATTATGTGTTGGCACTTACCAGCAAAACATTTGGAGCACATGTTCATGGTTTTACTGGACCTGAGGAAAGAGGACAGAATATATTTGTGATTAACCTCAACGAGGACTTTCACCGACACAAATTTAAGACAAAAATCACAAATACAACCCAATATATAAAACTTAAATTAAGAAATACACTTTTATGTCAAATTTAGACATAAATGTACATTTTCATCATTGTTAATTCTGTAAAATAAAAGTTTCAGCCCATAACAGATAAATGGGAACCTGTTTGAGACAGAGGCTGAAAAGAGGAGCAGCAGCAATGGACAGTGAGGAAAGCGTTTTCTGAACATCAGAGCATGAAAACCTTTTCAGGTAAGAACACCGATTGAAATCCTGATCCTGAATACGAGCAGAATTTGTCCCCTTTATTCCATAAACACAAAGTACTTTGGACATGTGCGCCGGCTCTTCTTGGTGGTCGGCAGTACCTTTCCTGCAGGTATGCCATGTCTTTCCCTCAGCTTCTGGATCTCTCTTTAACGTTCACACCACCACAATACGTTGGGCTGGCTCGTTTCTATCGGCTGCGAGTCCTGTCAATAGTCAATAGACGCTGGAAGTCCGTAGGGTATTCATGGCATTGTTCCTACAGGAGCTATGTGACTAATGCAGCAGGACAAGCCTGCACAGAATGTTTCACCTTCACCAAGGAGGCGTTGTTTTTTAGCCGTTACAGTCACTACACCTGTGAGTCACCAAGATATATCAATAACTCTAAATGAACGAGTCTGTTGAAGCACAGACACAAATGACTGGACTTGGGTGTCGACGCAAATCTGCCATTGTCTTATTGTTGCTATAATTATACAGCTGCAGATACAGATTTGGAAAATGTGTTTTCACCACATTCATAAATGTAAAGCTGGCGTCACACCACCACCAACCACAGCTTCAGGAAGAGTCAAAGACTGCATTTAAAAACAGGACGGGTTGGTTTCTCAGACTCTGCAGCTGATCCTCATAAACTGCCAACTCCATACCGGACCAATGAAAAGGCCGGTGATGAAACTCAATGAAATTATTAAAATGGTGATTTACGTTTTCACAAGAGAGCGACCAGACTATCGGAAAGAAATTCAGATTTAAAAAAAGGTAGAAGAGCCTTTGTTAAGGGGATTGATATTTATGCGTGTGTGCACTTTGGTGGAGATTCAAATCGAAATCAGGATCTAGTGGATTTAAATGTGGTCTGATAAGGGGACTGAGGCCTTGGAGGGGGGGGGGGGGGGGTGAACTCCACCAAGTGTCGTTCTAGTTCTCATATCCTCAGGTTACCATTTCATCCAGGTGATTCACTGATGAGCAACAGCTTCTCTTAAAGAGGAGAAACCAGTAAATCAAATCACCCGGTATCGTCTCTGGTATTAAAACCTTCCGACTCTCCGCAGATCTGTGTACACTTGATCTTAACAGAGTCGTTTTCACGTTGACACGAGCTAATAAGTGTGAAACAAAAACCCTGTATTCAGTGTGAGAAGATGTGCGTCACTGGTGCTGCCAGCGGAAGGGGAAGCAAAGAGCCGCGATGCTGAATCCAGTCCTTCAGCACGCCGTCCCTGCCCGTCCTCGAGATCTTATTAAGAGGCCTTGAGTTTCAGTGACATGTGCGAGGAGCCTGTGTGGGACAGGCTGAAAGCAGCCCCCCCGTCCAGGTGTTATTCTGAGCACAGGGCTGTAAACACACAACGCTGCTGCCATTTGTGGCACCTGACATTGACAGGTGGGTTACTGGTCCCAGTTTGCCTACTGGGCACCATAAAATGAAGGCAACTGGGGGAGGGGTTGGTAGTCGACTGACAGTTAACACCTCAGAACAGGACTGCTGTTATCCTTCAGGTTGTAGCCCATCACCACCTTGCAATGACTAACGCACTTCTAAATGACAGCGTGTTCATTTGCTTCTTGTCTTGAAACATTTGCATTCCCAGTTTATATCTCTCCTCTATGTGAAGCGGTTTGTAACTGGTATTACTGGTCCTCAGAGTGTCTGTAGTATATTAACTCCGGCCGAGAAACCATTTGAAAATTGTTCATCCCTCTTTTAAAATTCACCCAAAACCATGAATTCAGTTTTATTCCAGTGAAATATCTGCAAATAGAAGGAAGTGTAATACCTTGGATACCTCACTAGTTTCATTATCATATATAATAAAACGTTGTGGGCACAATAACAGAGCCCTGAGGGACTTTCCAGCTAACTGTGGAAAGGGTCGGCAGTTTGAAACCTCACTGCCATAAACATGTAGTTCAACAGCTTTTACTTTTTAGGCCGTTATTTTAAAATGGTTTATCTGATGTCTTTCATTCTACATTTTGTTTTATACCGTTTGTCATCTTTAAATTGAAACGGCATTGTGTTCATTAGCTTCTCGTCTGGGACGTGTTGTCTCCCTGTGTGTGTCCTCTGTGTGTGTCCTGTCACAGACGGTGTCGGTGCTGCTGTCAGTGCTGAGGTGGCAGTGGTCTTATCAGGGCTCGGATCAGCTGTTATGAGCCGATGAGGAGAAACGGGCATGTTTCGGTGCCGCTGGTGAACCAGGGGTTTGGTCCCTTCTCTCCGGTGCCAGCACGGGAGACCGGAGTGAATCACATCCGGTTTCTAACCCGCACCCAGAGTACACTGTACAAAGGTGTGAACCCCCCCTGAAACGACCCAGGAGCTCGTTAGCACGGCTCGGTTCGAGGGGAAGTTTAAACAAGCTAACGTGCTAACAGTGGCTCGGGCTAAAAGAAAACAGGTTTTAAAAAAGGGAACCTGCTGGTGATCAATCATGTCCGTGTCGGTCCGTCACGTCCCGAGTCCCGAGTCCCCCTCGGAACACGACGTCCCGGTTCGAAGGGACAAGTCCGG
Organism: Reinhardtius hippoglossoides; assembly: GCA_006182925.3. Classification (NCBI taxonomy): domain Eukaryota; kingdom Metazoa; phylum Chordata; class Actinopteri; order Pleuronectiformes; family Pleuronectidae; genus Reinhardtius; species Reinhardtius hippoglossoides. The sequence goes on from CM031689.1 coordinate 1,650,642, forward strand.
CCGTTAAAAGACGGAACCTGCGTTAGTGGACTTTGCAAAGCAGGCGGAGGTTGAGCTAGTTCTCAAGCTAGCAGGTTTATTTATTAGCTAACTCCCCAACCCCCCACCCTCGGCCCGCACGGCAGAACAACAACAATGGGTTCGGGCTGGGTGAGACCCGCCGAGCCTCGTCCCATCCGGGTCGTATCCACATTGGATCGGGATTCAAACTCACCCCCAGAATCCGCAGGGGCAGCGCGGAGGCAGCCCCGGGGGCTTGCTGCGCTCGCTGGTGTCTCCCATGATCCGGCTCAAGGGGAAGCGATGAGGAAACGCGAGGCTGGAGGATGAGTCCGGGGCCTGGGCCTCGATCCCGGAGGGACAGCGGTCCGCAAACACGGAGAGATGTCCTCTTTGTCTCGCGGTCCACGGGCCGGAGGCGGAGCGGACCGCAGGAATCCTCCGGTCGAGCGGAACCGAGCGGAGGAAGCAGGAGGAATCGAACGAGTCCCGGGGAAGCGATCAGCTGGACGTCGGGACGTCTCGACGGGCGAGCGACGCGACGGGGGCGGCCCGGTGTTCGAGTCCACACCTAAAGGCTCCGGGAGATCCGCCCGCGTCCGGCACCACGTTCACGAAACACACACATCGACGTGAAATGCGTGGGGGGGGGAGAGGAGAGCGAAAATAAATAGATCGAGGAAGGCCTTCCCCTCCGAGCGCATCAGGACCACCCCTGCTCACACGTCGAGGCTCCGGGACCGCGCACCGGAAACGCGTCCATCAAAGCATCAATACTGTACCAAGGAAAGAGCCGAACACGATTTGCTTTGATGTTGATCCAAGTTCTGTCTCAACGGAACCGGACGCACAGTTTTCTGTGACTTGTAAATAAAACCACAGACAGAGAACCGACCCAACAACTTTTTATAAAAAAACAAAAAGTTTAAAGACCTCGAAACGGGCCAAAATAAAAGACATCAAAGCAGAAATGTCAATATTTTACCAGAACCACGGAATGAGAATTGACGTGGTTTGGGTTTGAAGTGGATCCACGTTGCTCTGCCTTAAGGAACCTGGAACAGTTGAACATATATTATATATAGAATATTTGAAAAATAAGCAAATAAAACCACCAAGCAACGCTCTCTTTATAAAACTGAAAAGTTGAAAGACTTGATCGACTTCAAAATACCTCAAATCCTGTATAAGTTATTATGACATGATAAATATAATAATAAATGTGCGTTAATATCGAATTCATACATTAAAATGGAAAAAAAGAGAAACCATCCTTAATAGTTTCAGAATACAATGAAGAATTATAAATATTATATTTATTCTGTATAAACTGAGCACAATATGAAGATGAATGACTTCACAGGTGACATTCTAGTTACATCAGACTTCCAAGACTGTTTCCATTCTGTGAATCAAATCAGTTCTCCTCTCTTTCTACAACAAAAAAAGGAGACAAAAGTACAATCTGAGCTTCAAATTTTTTTTAATGTTTCATGACAAAAAACTTCAGAGGGCAGTATTACACATGAAAATAGCCTGAAGAGCTTCCTGCAGCCTGATGAACCTGTCGCTCTGTAACAGAAGCTCCCGACACCGAGCTGCTCGTGTCAAACACCTCCACTCGGCCGACACCGCACAGCAACGGACATTCATAAACTATGTCAGCTGCTTCCGTGATCACATTTCTAACAGGCAATGTGCTGAACCAGAGGCAGTGAAATGCAATCGCACGTCAATGGTCAAAACAAATATATTTATTAGGTAAAACTATACACAAAGTGAGGAAGGGGGGTAGGGGGGGTGGGAGTGTAACCTAAACAAAGTCCTATTTCACTTCTCGGGTTATGTATTAAAGAAAACTTCATTCAACTTCTTCTAAAACATAGATAGGGACGACTGAAGGTTTATAGAAACATCAGTGTGTCACCCACGGTAGTTAGCTATTTGAGATTATCTAACATCAAACAAAAAGGTTTCAAACACAGGAGACAACTCAAAAGTGCAACATCAGGACACAAAGGAAACCACGGCACTGATAGCTTAATTCAACAACACATAAACAGACACGTCCAGGAGCGAGGACGCGTTCAAATTAACTTAACATAAAACAGAAAGATACCAAACCCAGCGCTCCAGAACTGTACTTCAGTCAGAGGACCCAAGCTGCAACCTTTATTTCTGTATACTTGAGTAAAGTAAAGTGCCAATGGCAGCTGCTCGTGCATCTACTGTATATGAACTTTCTTCCAGGCAGCTCTAGTGCATATAGATATAATTTGGTCCGAGCCCGTCAGTGCCAATTTTCATCGACCTAATTGATTTCCCCAGTCATTTGTGCTAAGCCACTCAAGTGCTTAAAATGCTTCATTAAGACACTTAATTGAATCAACTTGAAGTTTTAGCGAGGTTTTTCTTGAGGTATGAATTTCAATTATGAAA